>CM064481.1:2702243-2835890 GCA_032716605.1 Paralithodes platypus
AGATTGTGGGTATGAGTGCTGTTTATAGAGATTGTGGGTATGAGTGCTGTTTATAGAGATTAGACTGATTAGCACTCCCATTTCTGAAGCTAGCGTTATTTGTCAAACTATTTCGTCCATTAAGGGGAGATTTCCACTAGAGTGATTTTTTTCGGGACCTCTTTCTCCCCCATTGCTTTTTGAGATTTTAAGACCTTCGCCCTAATAGTTTGGATATTTTAAGACATTTTGCCCCATTTCTGTCGTGCCGTTAAGGTGTCGATTTTTTCCTGGCGAGCGATAGCGAGCCTGTAATTTAAGAGTAACCGGCCTCGACATTTTTCTACCGAAAAATGTACAAATTTATCTTGAAAGGGGGGTCTAGGGGGTGTAATTTTAAGTTTGATGAAAAAGTAGGGAACAAACTAAATACCTGCCCTTAACCCTATTAGGTATATTTTGATCCTCCCTGATTTACTCCATTAGTTTGGATATTTTAAGACGTTTCACCTCATTAGTTTGGCGATTATATGATGCTTCAACCCAATAAGGTGTCGATTTTTCCTGGGCGAGCGATAGCGAGCCTGCAATTTGGGAGAAACCGGCCTATTATATATGGCCGGAAAAAATGTCTACCGAAAAATGTACATATTTAGCTTGAACGGGGTGTGGGGAACGTTTTTTAATTTGAAGGGGGTTTGGAGAGGCGTTTTTCCAAGTCTAGGGGTTAACTAAATACACATTGTTCGAAAATTTCTAAAACAATTAAAACCCTCAATAATAATAAAACAAAATACCATAATAACCCCCGAGACGTTGCACCAGATAGTGTTAACGGCGCTGCGAAGGGAAGGAATTGTTTAAGAATACCACCCAAATTTGAGTCTCGGCTTTCCTTGGGGGTAGGCTACTGAGGTGTTTGTTTTCGCCGGTGACTTATTATTTATTCAGGAGTAATTTATCGAGAGGACTTCCCTAAGTGGTTAAGGCCCCATTAATTGCTCTTTCCATTCACATATGCATAGCCTACGTGAGTTGCAGTTGGGATGTGTGTACATGCTTAGATTGATATGCAGGATTCGAAGTTGCATAATAAATCGTAGGCAGTGTCCACCAACCTTTAACTGTCTTCGTAGTGCGATGTATAAGGTGTTGATTTTCGGTGTGAGCATCCTGGGTTCGAGTCCACGGACTGCCACATGTGTTTGTAAATTTCATTAATCGATTTTAGGAGTATTGTTGGTTGTTGGAAGGAACATAATAATACAAGGGGGTAGGCGGCTAGGAATCCTCCTTCCTTTGTAAAATTCACCTACTAAGACGAGATAGAGAAAGGGGCGAGGGAACGCGAAAGTGGTCCCAGACTCCTAGAATTGAAACTTTATATGGTGTTTCTGTTCGGGCTCTGGGGCCGAATGGATACAACCAACGAAGAGGAAAAAGCAGGCCACTCCCCGTAACCCTTTGAATACCAGCGACGTGTGTTATATTTTATTCTAGCTGTATTCAGACGATATTATGCAGCTTAGGAAGGATCTATGGTAGTTAGCCTAAAAGGGATGGTTGAGATAGTCTGAAGCCTTATTATTGCTAGAGGTCCTTCCTAAGCTGAATAACATCGTGTAATAGTTACCAGAATATGATGATAAGACCTTCCCTGGTACCGTACTGAACGGGTTAGAGTGTATAGGGAAGTTTGGTCTAGCCCCATCTCCTGTGTGCCCATGATAAGACCTTCCCTGGTACCGTACTGGACGGGTCTAGCCCCATCTCCTGTGTGCCCATGATAAGACCTTCCCTGGTACCGTACTGGACGGGTTAGAGTGTATAGGGAAGTTTGGTCTAGCCCCATCTCCTGTGTGCGCATTGTTGCCTACACAGAGAGAACCTGATACTCTTCATCTGCTGTTTGAGGGGAAGGGCTTCCTGTGAAATCAACGACAGGGGGGCATTTGATACACACGGTAGGGGGTGGAGAGAGAGAGAGAGAGAGATTTGGTTTTATTGTTTTATTGAGATAAATACAAATGTTACACAAGTATCATAATTACACCATCTCAAAAGGACAAAGGTGCATACGGGTACGCAATCTTTCACCCTAATTCTAGCTTAAACGACGTCATTACATGTACCACACTATTAGATAATTGATACATGGATATTGAAGATAATTCTTAGCTCTAGCTAAATTGACTATATACAATATTATATTAAATAAATATCTAAATTACATGAGTCATCGATATAGACCTTGATGAGAATATGTTTTTATTTTAGAAGAAAGAGAGAGAGGGGGGGGGGGGAGAGAGAGAGGGAGGATGTGGATGTGGATGTGTGTGTGTAATAATAATAATTATTATTATTTTCAGTTTATTGTTCATTGCAGCCCTGAGGCTGAAAATCTACAGAGTTTTTCTTAAACCTAAGTACTTAACTACGAGGTCACATGCGACCTTTGGCGACCGTGAGGTGCCTGGCCTCCCACCAAGTACATACGCAGATGCACTTTGTATTGGTGAGAAGATGTGTAGGCTAACACAGGCTGATAGCAGCTTGGTTAGGGAGGAACCACGATACAATTCTCTAAGTCGCTATGGCCAAAAACAAAACTTTAGGATTCTGATGGATTCGAACCCTCGCTCCATATTCAGCGTGAGACCACAGTACAGCACCTTAGACCACAGAACCACAGCGAAACATGTGTGTTCGTGTATGTGTGTGTAAGGTTATACCAGTTCGAATCTTTGAACCTTTAACCAATTGGCTGCGGGCGACATTCCAGAACGCATAGGCAATTTAGAGCAATTTCCAGGCTTTAAAAGCCTGTAAAAGCCGTAGAAATCGAGTGTCAGTGGGCGGCAGCGTGAGGGACCTCCGTCAGACCCTCAGAGCAGCCAGCCGCTCACTGAGGTAGACTGTGGTCTCCCGCGGCTGACTCGACAGTGTTGCCGAGCGAGCGAGAGCTAATAATTAGCGAGTTTTCCCAAATGTCTATGGCAACGCTGCGGGTGAACCCCGCCACCTACGAAGCTCGTTCTGGTGTCATTTTGAAGCTATTTTTGCCTAGTTCTCGGTAGAATACAGTTCATTTAATGCAGATATCTGATTTATCATTCAGGAGTGCTTGAATATGCGCTAAATATCGCAAATAAGCCCGCAGCCAGAGGGTTAAAGCCAAGTTGTGAACCATCTGGGCTATAATAAATCATTGTATTGTTTTGTTTACGTTCTATACCGATTCAAATAGATAGAGAAAGTGTGGAAATTGAACAAAGACTAAGAATATCATATGAACTACAACATATGGAAGAGGAGAGGAAAGCTATTGCAGGTATAAAGGAATATTCCTAGTACCGGTACTTCTTTTCATATGCCAAACAAAAGGCTAAATCAGCATCAAACATCGGCCCACTAAGCAAAGGGGATGGGTCATTCACAGGGGACAAAAAGGAAATGAGCGAACTCTTACGCCGGCAGTATGAAATGGCCTTCAGTGAACCTGATCAAACAAAAGCCATCAGAGACCAAAATATATTTTTCATGGAAACCTCCCTCACGGAAACCCCCCAGATGCTGGATATTGATTTTGGTCCAAAAGACATAGAAGAGGCCATTTCCAACATGCCATACCACTCGGCACCAGGCCCAGACTCATGGAATTCGATCCTAATGAAGAAATGTAAGGAAAACCTCTCAAAACCCCTGGCTATAATGTGGAGGAGTCTAGACACTGGTGAAATACCAGATAGCTTGAAAAACGCAATAATTGCCTCACTGCATAAAGGAGGGAGTAAAGCAACACCAAAAAACTACCGCCCGGTAGCTCTAACCTCCCACATCATTAAAGTTTTCGAGCGAGTCCTGCGAAACAAAATCTCAGCATTCATGGAGGCAAATGAACTACACAACACCGGTCAACATGGGTTCAGAGCGGGAAGATCATGTCTCTCACAACTTTTGGAACATTATGACAAAATTCTTAAAGCACTAGAAGAAAATAAAAACGTTGATGTCATTTACACCGATTTTGCTAAGGCATTTGATAAATGTGACCATGGTACGGTATAATAGCCCACAAACTAAAAGCAAAAGGCATAACTGGAAAATCGGACGATGGATATACAATTTCCTCGTAAACCGGAAACAATCAGTAGCAGTAAACCAAGTCACATCTGAGCCTTCGGATGTCAAAAGCTCAGTGCCCCAAGGAACAGTACTAGCGCCCCTTCTGTTCCTCATTCTAATTAGCGACATAGATACCAACACAAGACACAGTACGGAGTCATCTTTTGCGGATGACACAAAACTAAGCAAGATAGTAAACACACAAGAGGACACGGGCCAGCTGCAGGAAGACATACATGTAGTGTTCCAGTGGACCAGGGAAAACAAAATGCAATTCAATGAAGAAAAATTCCAATTAATAAGGTACGGAGATAATAATGGCGTTAAAGAGAACACAAACTACCTAACAGAATCTAAGCACATAATAGAACGGAAAGACAGTGTGAAAGACCTTGGGGTGTTAATGTCTGAAAATATGGGTTTCAAAGAACATAACCAGGTCAAAGTTGCGACTGCGAAACGTCTACCGGGTTGGATTCTGCGTACATTTAAAACACGCGGTGAATTACCTATGATAACGCTCTTCAAATCTCTAGTGCTACCGCGGCTTGAATACTGTAGCATATTAACATCCCCATACAAAGCATGTGAAATAAATGACTTAGAGAGTGTACAAAGAAATTTCACTTCGCATATAAGTTCAGTAAAACAGCTACACTATTGGGAGCGTTTAAGAGCACTGAAACTGTACTCGCTGGAATGTAGAAGAGAACGTTACCTAATAATATACACGTGGAAAATCGCAGAGGGTTTAGTACCAAACCTACATACTCCGATAGTCATGAAATTCAGTGATAGGAGAGGCTGGGAATGCGATATCCCCCGGATGAATAACAGGGGTGCTATGGGCTCTCTGCGAGAGGGCTGGTTATCACACAGAGGCCCACGTCTCTTCAACAAACTCCCACGGCAAGTAAGAGACATGAGGGACGTCTCGTTAGACAACTTCAAGAGAGCCCTCGATGTCGAACTACAAAAAGTGCCAGACGAGCCCATCTTCGCAAGGGAGCGAGCCGTCGCTTCAAATAGTCTGCTGCACCAAATCACCACCCAGAACGAGGGGTGGCACGCTCCTCGGTGCCGCTAGAAGTGTGGCGAACTCATCACAAGGTAACTGTGCACTCTACTTCATGGGAGAGAGCCTCCTACTTTGCTGTCCTATTCTTCTACTATATACTGTACTTTTCTTTATTAGTATTTACCCCTTGATGATCATGACGCGTTTTAGCAGTTAATTATGGTTATAGCCATGTAGACGGTTTTATATAGCTTAGGAAGGCTCTGTGGGCATCAAAAGGGTAAAGACTATATCAATAGCCCTCTGATTACCATATACCCTTCCTAATCTCAATAAAATTGTTTAACAATAGCCAGAAAAAAACTGTCAACACGCGTCATGGTCATCAAGGGGTTAGGGCCGGACCACCTAGTAAGGTCTGTGTGGACTGCGTATCTGTGTAACTCTGTGTAACTCCTTTTATTGAAGTACCGGTAGGTAGACTATATTGGGAATCAACTATATCTTCTCGTAAAGGTCAAACTTCCGCGATGTGCCCCCCCCCCCCCTCTCTCTCTCTCTCTCTCTCTCTATATATATATATATATATATATATATATATATATATATATATATATATATATATATATATATATATATTTATCTCTCTCACACTTTAGGGGGTGAGACAGTGAAGCACGGGAACGAGGTGTCAGAGATGGAGTCACTTCGGGCCATGAGTGAGCACCTTGCCTCATGTGAAGGCAAGATGGCAGGTGCTCGTTGTACTCTACGTGCTTCACATGTCTCACTCCCTAGACTGGATCAAGACCTCACGGGCTTCACTGCTTATTGTACAGCTGTGAATGTCCAGGCTCTCAGCCTATGCCCGAGAGGGAGTAAGTTGGAATATAGAAAAAAAAAAAAAAAAAAAAAAACACACACACACACACTCTCTCTCTCTCACACACACACACATTCTCTCTCACACTTTTATTCACACTTTCTCTCACACACGCACTCTCTTTCACTTTTACTCACACACACAAACACACACTTTCTCTCTCACTTTTACTCTCACACACACACACACACTCTCTCTCTCTCTCTCGTTTGGATTTAGAACCCTACAAATCAACAAACTACTGGAGTGAAGCGGGGAAGATCCAACAAGCCCCGCATCGTATTAGATAGGGTTAGAGGTTCCACTATACCAAAGGATGCATACTTATTATTGTTCACGACTGTACACGTCCGTATTTGTGGTATATATCCTAAGGGGAAGGGGTTATATTATTTGTGGTATATATCCTAAGGGTTATATTATTTGTGGTATATATATCCTAAGGGGAAGGGGTTATATTATTTGTGGTATATATCCTAAGGGGAAGGGGTTATATTATTTGTGGTATATATATCCTAAGGGTTATATTATTTGTGGTATATATCCTAAGGGTTATATTATTTGTGGTATATATCCTAAGGGGAAGGGGTTATATTATTTGTGGTATATATATCCTAAGGGTTATATTATTTGTGGTATATATCCTAAGGGGAAGGGGTTATATTATTTGTGGTATATATATCCTAAGGGTTATATTATTTGTGGTATATATCCTAAGGGGAAGGGGTTATATTATTTGTGGTATATATCCTAAGGGTTATATTATTTGTGGTATATATCCTAAGGGTTATATTATTTGTGGTATATATCCTAAGGGTTATATTATTTGTGGTATATATCCTAAGGGGAAGGGGTTATATTATTTCTTAATTATATTGTTGTTATTATCTGTACTTTCTTTTTAGTTTTCTCCTTAGACCTCTAGCAAGCTTAAAACAAATAACACTAACTCCCCATTCGCGATAAATGTGTACATTTTTCGGTAGGAAATTGTCAGAGCCGAAGGCCGGTTCCCACTAAATTACAGGCTCACTTTCGCTCGGGAGGAAAAAAACGACACTTAAAATGCACGAAAGGTCTTAAAAATTGACAAATAAATGGGGCGAAAGGTCTTAAAATCGCCAAACTAATGAATTTATAAAATCAGAGACCTAATGTGGCTAAACATGAGGCAGACGGGGATCCAGACAAACCAAATAGCTCCCCTTTACTTACTGAAAGAGGTGTAGTAGGGCAGACTGAGGCATTACATCACCACATACCTGGAACAAACAATTAACTATTAGGGAAGTGGAAATACATCATTTACTTACGGTACGGTACGTTCACCTACTAGACGAGACAGAGAAAGGGGCGAGAGAACGCGAAAGGGGTCCCGGACTCTAAGAATTGGAACATTATAAGTCGGGCTCGGTCTCGAGTCGGCCACCACCCAGCTATGGGGTATGGGCCTGAGTATAAAAATACATAAATACATTCGTACGGTACGGTACGTACCGTACAGTAATATGTTAACAACAAAACCAACAATAATAATAATACAACAAATATTATAGAAAATACTGCCTAATACCGGTACTACTACTACTACTACTACTAATGATAATAATAATAATAGTGAAAAGACATTTATGGGGGATAGGCTGACATTCCCTGCAATTATTTTCTGAGGCTGAATATTCTTATGATAAAATGTACAGATGTCCAGAAAAAGTGTAGGAAATTGTCTAATCTAAACTAAATATTAATAATGGTTTCAATTTCGGTATCAAATTAAGCTACCACACCATATTGATCAGTTTCGTCAAAATCCATTATTTCTATATTTAACACTTGTATCATCTAGGCCTATGTATCATGGATGAAGAAATGCGGGAGAGGGTGCAACAGGGGAAGAGGGTTGTAGGAACGCTGAAAGCAGTAACAAGAAATAGGGTGGTCAGCATGGAAGTGGAGAAGTCCTTGCATGACAGTGTGGTAATCCCGACACTGACTTACGGAAGCGAAGCATAGACGTTGGTGGAGAGACTCAGACCAAGAGTGAGAGGAGTGGAAATGAGTTACCGTACTTAAGAAGTGCGTGCAGAGTTACATGGAGGGATAGACAGACGAATGAGGAAGTAAGAAGGTGGTGTGGTGTGGAGGTAGATGTGCTGGAAGTGTGAAAAGGAACACCTTGAGATGGTTCGGCCATATGGAAAATATGGGAAGCGAGAGAATCTCTAAGAGGGTGTACGAGAGCGAGGTGGAAGGACAGAGAGGGAGATGTAGACCGAAAGAGAGGTGGAAGGATGGAGTGAAGAAGTACAGGTATATGGATAAAGGCGGTGCTGGTTGGGAGGAGGGGCATTAACTGACTGGGGACAAAGGTGCATGGGGGCGGTTCCTTCGGGGATCACGGCGTCAGGCAATAGATAGATAGATAAATAGATCATGTATTTTCTTATTCTGCAATTCACCACACTAAAATTAGTTAAAACTACTTTGGATGTTTGTTCTATTACCTTATGTATTGTTGTAAATTATTTATTTATTTATTATTATATACTATATATTTAGATAATTACCTTTTTCCTCAGTCTATGAATTTTTATATCTTCCGTAGTTGTACTTTCTCGTTGCATTTATAAGTACCGGTATTAAACTCATTTGACAGAATGATGTGAGCTCAGTTGAATAAAGTACCAGCATCTAAACTAGTTGAATATCTTTATCACATATCTTGATTTACATAATCTACTCTCTTTATAATATTCTGCATCATCAAATTTCGTTAGTTTTATGTTTCCATTAATAACAATAACATCAATGTGTATCACAAACAAAAATGGTCCAAGAATAGAAACTATGTACTCCACTCAAAACACTTATCCATCAGAGAGAGAGAGAGAGAGAGAGAGAGAGAGAGAGAGAGAGAGAGAGAGAGAGAGAGAGAGAGAGAGAGAGAATGGACTACCTAGTAGCGTCATTGAGTCACGCATTATTAGAACTTTCAAAAATCGTCTTAATAAATATCTCGCTCTTAAGCCCCAATTAACTGAGTATACAAACGGATAGTACCACTATATACCGGTACTGTACTATCCTTTCCTGTGTTCACATAAGATCTGTAGCTTAGTTGCAAGCAGCCTCGTTAGGGTCAATAGATATGTTGTTGTTTGTTTTCCTTTGTACTCCTTTGAGAGAGAGAGACAGAGAGACAGCCCGTATGACATGGGAATCGTACCACAAAATACTGAATCATCACAAACAACCCGCATCTCTCTATCTCTCTCTCTCTCTCTCTCTTCTGCACAAATAGCCTAACTCCTTTAATATTACCATTTAACTTCCTACACGGTACTATTCCCCTTTTTCTATTTAATTTCTTCCATATCAACCACGATTGGTTATCATAAAATTTCGCGGACCAATATACTGTAAATACTTATAACTCGAAATGAATGAATGCTATCGGGCTGACGTTTCAATAATTTGGGAAGAGTCCACCAGGAAATAGGTGTGGATAATTACAGCCAGTTTGCTCTAGGCCCCTTTGAGTTACAGAGAGGTCAGGGATCAAGATTATTGTCAAGTTCGTTGGCGCTACCTATACCTACCTACCAACCCACTACTACTTACCTACCTACCTACCCACTACTACCTACCAACCCCCTACTATTTACCTACCTACCTACCCACTACTATTTACCTAGCTACATACCCACTACAACCTACCTACCTACCTACCAACCAACCAACCAACCTACCTACCAACCAACCCACCTACCAACCAACCCACCTACCAACCAACCCACTTACCAACCAACCTACCAACCAACCAACCTACCAACAACCTACCAACCAACCTACCAACCTACACTTAATTCTCTGATATCTTCCACAGCTATCAAATTGAGCTGACTGTTCTATATTTAGGTTCACCCATATGTTTCACTACCCCCATCTCTCTTTCTCTCTCTCTCTCCTTTACATATACGGTACAGTATATATATATATATATATATATATATATATATATATATATATATATATATATATATATATATATATATATATATATATAAATATATATATATATATATACTGTATATATATATATAAAATATATTATATACCGGTATATTATATACCGGTATATATATATATATATATATATATATATATATAATATTATGTTTGTATATATTGTATTTTTCACACACACACACACACACACACACACACACACAGGAAATCAATGGGACCAGATGGAGTGGCTGGATGGATCCTCAAAGAATGTGCGGAAGAGTTAGTGGAACCAATCTATGAAATCATCAAATCTTCACTGAATGAGGGAGACCTGCCAGTGGAATGGAAGAGAGCTAACATAGTACCAATTTACAAAGGAGGAGACAGAGAAAATCCGCTTAACTACAGACCGGTGTCCCTCACCAGCATTGTTTGCAAAATTTGTGAGAAAATTATAAGAAAAAAGTGGACACACTTCATTGAGGGACAGGGGGTGCTTAGTGAGAAACCGTTTGGATTCAGGGAAGGGAGATCTTGTGTATCTAATTTATTAAGCTTTTATAGCAGAGTGGTAGATGTTACACAAGAGAGAGAGGGATGGGTTGACTGTGTTTACCTGGACCTGAATAAGGCCTATGACAGGGTGCCTCACAAAAGGTTATTGTGGAAATTGAAGTTTGTTGGAGGTGTACATGGTAGGATGTTAAAATGGATGGAAAACTTTTTAATAGGAAGAGAAATGAGGACCACGATAGATACGAGACGAATATTCACAGTGGAGGAGTGTGACGAGCGGAGTACCACAGGGATCAGTGTTGGGTCCGATAATGTTCCTACTTTATGTAAACGACATGCCAGAAAACTTGAATAGTCATATGAATATGTTCGCGGATGACGCTAAGATCATGAAGAATGTCACCTGTATAGAAAGTTGTCAGGATCTTCAAAAGGACCTAGATGAGTTGCACAGATGGAGCCAAACCTGGAAAATGAGTTTCAATGCAGAAAAGTGTCATGTTTTGGAAGTGGGAACAAGTGAGATAAGGCCAAGCTGGGAGTACAAATTAGGAATTGAAATAATCGGCAAAACACGGCATGAGAAGGACCTTGGAGTGATAATACAAGATGATCTATCCCTGGAGAAGCATATTAACATGATCATTGGAGGAGCATATGGAATAATAACCAATATGAGAGTGGCATTTAACTATTTGGATGAAGAAATGTTAAGAAAACTGATAATGACTATGATAAGACCAAGATTAGAATATGCAGCAGTGATATGGTCACCACATTTGATAAAACATATAAACAACTTAGAGAAAGTCCAAAGCATAGCAACGAAGATGATCCCAAGATTGAAGGAGTTGACATATATGAGGAAAGACTTAAAACACTACAACTGCCTACCTTGAAAAAGAGAAGGGAACGAGGCGACTTAAGAACGATGTTCAAGGGAGTAAAAAGTTTGGAACGAGTAGATAGGGAAGATCTATTCGTGAGGGATAATGAAAGGACAAGAGTGCACGAGTTTAAGCTGAGGTAGGGCAGATGTCGTAAGGACACAAAGAAATTCAGCTTCCCATATAGGAGTATAGAGACTTGGAACAACTTGGAGGAGGAGGTGGTGAGAGCGAGGAACATTAACATGTTCAAATCTAGGTTGGATAAAAGTAAATATGGAAATAGGACAACATAAGCTATGATATGTTAGTCCAAAATACTGGGAACTGGGAATATCCATTACGATACTTGTCTAAGTAAAATGGATTGATTATAAAATAACTAAGACAGGACAACACGAGCGCTGCTCAATTCCTGTAAACTACAAATAGGTAAATACACATAATAATTTAGACCAGTATCATATACCGTACCGGTACCTACTGTAATGATAACAGCAAGAAGATAATTTTGAATAATTAACTTTTTTAACCCCTTCCGTACCGGCAACGTCATTTTCATGTTATGTTGGCTACTAATAGGCGATTTTATTAGTTTAGGAAGGGCCTCCAGCAAGTAACAGGCTTCGAACTATTATAATTAACCCATATTACTACTACAGATCCTCCTTACGCTGCACAAAATCGTCTAAATATCGCTAGAACAAAATTAAAAAAGACGACGCCGGTAGCGAATAGGTTAATATCTGCATTGTTCCTCTACTACGGTACCAAGAACAATAGGTTAATATCTGCATTGTTCCTCTACTACGGTACCAAGAACAATAGGTTAATATCTGCATTGTTCCTCTACTACGGTACCAAGAACAATAGGTTAATATCTGCATTGTTCCTCTACTACGGTACCAAGAACAATAGGTTAATATCTGCATTGTTCCTCTACTACGGTACCAAGAACAATAGAGGTATCATTATAACCTTTGTCCATTCACTATAATTAGACCAAAAACCTTGACCAATAATCTCTGTAACTCAAAATGGGCTTGAGTAAACGGACTGTAAATTTCCACCCACCACTACCGGTACTAGGCTATTATACCTGTTTCAAATAGATAGGCCTGGCTGACTCTTCCCAAACGGTAGAAATATTTGTTCATTTACCGTACTCTAGTCGTCTGTGAGTTACCGTTTACTGTAGAGGTTATGTTCACGAGTTTTTGGCCTATTGATTTGGAACAGGGTACAGTATACTGTTTATACTACACCTTAGCAACGAAAGTATGTACCGGTAATTGATATATTGATTTGTATATGCTTATCTTATTAGTTATTATCTTTATTTGTATATGCTTATCTTATTAGTTATTATCTGTATTTGTATATGCTTATCTTATTAGTTATTATCTGTATTTGTATATGCTTATCTTATTAGTTATTATCTTTATTTGTATATGCTTATCTTATTATTATCTTTATTTGTATATGCTTATCTTATTAGTTATTATCTTTATTTGTATATGCTTATCTTATTAGTTATTATCTTTATTTGTATATGCTTATCTTATTAGTTATTATCTTTATTTGTATATGCTTATCTTATTAGTGATTATCTTTATTTGCTTCACCCATGACAGGAGTTAGACTTTCGACTTAACAAATAAACTGTACGGTAACTGTATGCGGGCTCTCTCTCTCTCTCTCTCTCTCTCTCTCTCTCTCTCTCTCTCTCTCTCTCTCTCTCTCTCTCTCTCTCTCTCTCTCTCTCTATCTCTCTCTCTCGCTCTCTCTCTCTCTCTCTCTCTCTCTCTCTCTCTCTCTCTCTCTCTCTCTCTCTCTCTCTCTCTCTCTCTCTCTCTCTCTCTCTCTCTCTCTCTCTCTCTCTCTCTCTCTCTCTCTCTCTCTCTCTCTCTAAAATTCTGGTCTCCTTCATTCAGGGTAGACGAAGAGAAATAAGGAATCCGAGGTCAGGCTACAAAAGGGGTCCACGAAGTTAACCCCTTCAACATCATTACGTAATTCCTATCATATTCTGGTTACCATTAAACGATTTTGTTTAGTATATAATCTACCTCTACGACTCGGATGGGTAAATATCGTACGATCTCAAAAACTCTCTTATTAACATACCGTAGGTCCTTCTAAAACTGCATACAATCGTCTAATTTTAGCCAGCATCAAAGGTAAAGAGGCGTCATGGTGCTGAAGGGGTTAAAGAAGAGCTGTCCCTTACAGTACGGTACCTGTCTTCACTGTTGAGCTATTAATACACCATGGCCATACCCCCCACATCACTAGTGTCATAACTTGCTCTTGCTCCCCCTCCCGCTTGCTCTCGCTCTGTCTCTCTCTAAATATATATATCTATCTATCTATCTATTGCCTGACGCCGTGATCCCCGAAGGGGTGGACACGAACGAACCGCCCCCATGCACCTCTGTCCCCAGTCAGTTAACGCCCCTCCCCCCAACCAGCACTGCCTTCGTTCATGTACTTCCTCACTCCATCCTTCCACCTCTCATTCGGTCTACGTCTCCCTCTCTGTCCCTCCACCTCGCTCTCGTACACCCTCTTAGTCATTCTCTCGCTTTCCATACGTTCCATATGGCCGAACCATCTCAAGTTGTTCCTTTTCACACTTTCCAGCACATCTACCTCCACACCACACCTTCTTACTTCCTCATTAGTCAGTCTATCCCTCCATGTAACTCCGCACGCACTCCTTAAGTAATTCATTTCCACTGCTCTCACTCTTGGTCTGAGTCTCTCAACCAACGTCCATGCTTCGCTTCCGTAAGTCAGTGTCGGGATTACCACACTGTCATGCAAGGACTTCTTCACTTCCATACTGACCACCCTATTTTTTGTTACTGCTTTTAGCGTTCCTACAACCCTCTTCCCCTGTTGTACCCTCTCCCGCACTTCTTCATCCATAGTCCCATCTTAACTCAACACACTGCCCAGATACTTAAAAGAGTTGACGATCTCCATAGCCTGACCGTTCAGCTTCACCACACACTCTGTGAATTTACCCCTTTCGAAGACAATAACCTTGCTCTTACCCGCATTTACCTTCAAATTCCGTTTTTCGCACACTGTTCCAAAGTCATTTACCAGACCCTGCAACTCCCATTCATTATCACTCATCAGAACTGTATCATCCGCAAACAGCAGTATAGGTAGCTTCCACTCAATTCCCTCCCTTTTCAGCGATACACCAACATCCACACATATATATATATATATATATCACAAATAGGCCTACACTAAATGTTATATACCGGTACTACCAGCCGGACTCCACCAAAAATAAGGTTTATAGTAGTATTCCATCTCATATAATAAGGTTTATAGTAGTATTCCATCTCATATAATAAGGTTTATAGTAGTATTCCATCTCATATAATAAGGTTTATAGTAGTATTCCATCTCATATAATAAGGTTTATAGTAGTATTCCATCTCATATAATAAGGTTTATAGTAGTATTCCATCTCATATAATAAGGTTTATAGTAGTATTCCATCTCATATAATAAGGTTTATAGTAGTATTCTATCTCATATAATAAGGTTTATAGTAGTATTCCATCTCATATAATAAGGTTTATAGTAGTATTCCATCTCATATAATAAGGTTTATAGTAGTATTCCATCTCATATAATAAGGTTTATAGTAGTATTCCATCTCATATAATAAGGTTTATAGTAGTATTCCATCTCATATAATAAGGTTTATAGTAGTATTCCATCTCACATAATAAGGTTTATAGTACCGTAGTATTCCATCTCCTATAATAAGGTTTATAGTACCGTAGTATTCCATCTCATATAATAAGGTTTATAGTACCGTAGTATTCCATCTCATATAATAAGGTTTATAGTAGTATTCCATCTCATATAATAAGGTTTATAGTACCGTAGTATTCCATCTCATATAATAAGGTTTATAGTAGTATTCCATCTCATATAATAAGGTTTATAGTACCGTAGTATTCCATCTCATATAATAAGGTTTATAGTAGTATTCCATCTCATATAATAAGGTTTATAGTATTCCATCTCATATAATAAGGTTTATAGTACCGTAGTATTCCATCTCATATAATAAGGTTTATAGTACCGTAGTATTCCATCTCATATAATAAGGTTTATAGTACCGTAGTATTCCATCTCATATAATAAGGTTTATAGTAGTATTCCATCTCATATAATAAGGTTTATAGTACCGTAGTATTCCATCTCATATAATAAGGTTTATAGTAGTATTCCATCTCACATAATAAGGTTTATAGTACCGTAGTATTCCATCTCATATAATAAGGTTTATAGTAGTATTCCATCTCATATAATAAGGTTTATAGTAGTATTCCATCTCATATAATAAGGTTTATAGTAGTATTCCATCTCACATAATAAGGTTTATAGTACCGTAGTATTCCATCTCATATAATAAGGTTTATAGTAGTATTCCATCTCATTCATTCTAGTCTGCAAACGCAATTGTTCCGAGAGTCGGATTTGCCACCCTGCCCTAGCACACTCATATATATTCGTGGATTTCAACCCGTGTCTTATTATGGAAATACTACAATTGCCAGGAAAAATTGACGGAAAATGAGCTTGTGTGACACAACCTTTAGAGGGGTTTATTACCGTTAATATATCTTGAACACTAGCTGATCCGACGTATTGGGGGTTATTATGATATTTCGTTTAATTATTGTTGAAGATATGGCCTGTGCTTGCCTTTGTCATTTTTCGAGCAATGTTTTTTTAGTTTGTCCCCTAAACTTAAGCCGGAGTCACACGAGCCCATTTTCAAGCAATTTCTACGGGCAATTATGGTCCGAAATCTTAGAAAATTACAGTTTATCAGAATTCAGCCACCTAACATAATCTACCTTCAGTCTAATTCCCGATACCAGTGCGAAAAAGTCCCGAAATAATACGAGAACAAACTTGCTCATAGAATATTGACAGTAAAAGCGCTCGTGTGACAGCGGCTTAACAAAAACGTCTTCCAAGATTTCCTTCAATCTAAAAATGCTCACCTAGACCCCCTCCAAGCACCATTTTTACATTTTTCGTTAAAACATTTTCCCGGCCAAAGGCCGCTTTCGTTAAGTTACAGTCTCGCTATCACTCGCCCAAAAAATAATCCACACCTGAATGAGGTGAAGCGTCATATTACCTCCAAACTAATGAGGTGAAACGTCTTAAAATCTCGAAACGAATATAGCGAGCAATGGAGGCTCCAAAAGACTTTCCACTGAATCCAGCTCTCACACACACTTCCTCCTATTCATTTCACTACTTAACAAGCACACCACACTTCTTTCCAACACACTTAAATGACCTCTAACGTACCTTGTTTTTGGCTCTCTATGAATCTTTCCACCTGGGGGGGGGGGGGGCACTTGTTACAGGCAGCTTTGCCTTTGGTCTCCTTCATACGCATAGACAGAAAATAGTGGTAAATGGGTATATTATGATGAACACTAACTACCCCCCTTTTAACCCCTTCTGTACCAGCGATGTTTGTTTTTTTGTTTTTTTTAATTCAAGCTTTTTTTTAGACGATTTTGTGCCTCTTACGAAGGATCTGTGGTAGTAAAAAGGATTACCGGTAATTAAGATAGTTCGAAGCTTGTTAATTGCTGGAGGCCCTTCTTGCAACTGACCAAAATCGTCTATATAGAGCTACAATAAAATATAAAATACGCCTCTGGTAGCCTACATAAGAGGTTAACCCTTTGAGTACCAGCGACGTGTGTTATATTTGGTTCTAGTTACATTTTGACGAAATTATGCAGCTTAGGAAGGATCTGCGGTAGTTCATAGGGTTGGTTGAGATAGTTTGAAGCCTTATTATTGCTAGAGGTCCATCCTAAGCTGAATATAATCGTCAAATAGTTGCCAGAATATTATGAAAAGGACGTCCCTGGTACTGAAGGGGTTAAACCTGATACTATTTGCCAGGGTGAGCCATGGTTATAATATCATATCGGTCAAGGTCTATGTTATCACTCAATGGCACGATCCTATGACACCTGATGATTATGTTGTCACTCAATGGCACGATCCTATGACACCTTATGATTATGTTGTCACTCAATGGCACGATCCTATGACACCTTATGATTATGTTGTCACTCAATGGCACGATCCTATGACACCTTATGATTATGTTGTCACTCAATGGCACGATCCTATGACACCTTATGATTATGTTGTCACTCAATGGCACGATCCTATGACACCTTATGATTATGTTGTCACTCAATGGCACGATCCTATGACACCTTATGATTATGTTGTCACTCAATGGCACGATCCTATGACACCTTATGATTATGTTGTCACTCAATGGCACGATCCTATGACACCTTATGATTATGTTGTCACTCAATGGCACGATCCTATGACACCTTATGATTATGTTGTCACTCAATGGCACGATCCTATGACACCTTATGATTATGTTGTCACTCAATGGCACGATCCTATGACACCTTATGATTATGTTGTCACTCAATGGCACGATCCTATGACACCTTATGATTATGTTGTCACTCAATGGCACGATCCTATGACACCTTATGATTATGTTGTCACTCAATGGCACGATCCTATGACACCTTATGATTATGTTGTCACTCAATGGCACGATCCTATGACACCTTATGATTATGTTGTCACTCAATGGCACGATCCTATGACACCTTATGATTATACATGATTGTACAACACTACCGTATCTCTCTTTCTCTTTATCTCTCTCTTTCTCTTTATCTCTCTCTCTTTCTCTTTATCTCTCTCTCTCTCTCTTTCTCTTTATCTCTCTCTCTCTCTTTATCTCTCTATTTCTCTTTATCTCTCTCTCTCTCTTTATCTCTCTCTCTCTCTCTTTATCTCTCTCTCTCTCTTTCTCTTTATCTCTCTCTCTCTCTCTTTATCTCTCTCTCTCTTTTTCTCTTCATCTCTCTCTCTTTATCTCTCTCTCTTTCTCTTTATCTCTCTCTCTCTCTCTTTCTCTTTATCTCTCTCTCTCTATATATATATACGGTATATATATATATATATATGTGGGTTTGTGGGTTTATCATACCATGGTTGTCATATGGACCAAGGTGTGGTGTCACTGGCTGGCACGGTACGACCATACTGTAACTCACAATTATGTAGATTGGATACATTGTCGCATTGGCGCAAATTTGAAGATTTTACCTGCAGATTTGAGCGCAGCAACCGATACATGATATATACAAATACCATTATGTATGCAGAGTGTATATATCGGTATATACTGTATGTGTGTGTAGACAGATAGATAGAAAAACCAGCGCTGGGATGAACATCTTTATTGTGGGACGTTTCAGCTTACACACAAGCCATCTTCAGCCTAAAGTAAGACAAAAAGGGCCTACATAAATATTTGCATATTACTAATGGTCCTTATTAAAAACGTTGTTAATACCGATACTGATAATTATTAGTATCGGTATTAACAACGTTTTTAATAAGGACCATTAGTAATATGCAAATATTTATGTAGGCCCTTTTTGTCTTACTTTAGGCTGAAGATAGGATGTGTGTAAGCTGAAACGTCCCACAATAAAGATGTTCATCCCAGCGCTGGTTTTACTATCTATCTGTCTATCTATGTATATATATATATATATATATATATATATATATATATATATATATATATATATATATATGTACGGTATATGTAACTACACACCCGTTATTAATAGCCAATAATCGTATACGGTAGTGATTCACATGACAGCCATATTTATTGACGTACTGTACGTACCGTACGTCAATCAGGACAATTTGGCAGTGCCGGTACTATACATTAGGCTTACCGGTATTTATTTTTGAGACGAAGGGGATGGAGAGAGAGATAGAGAGAGTGTGAGAGTGAGTGATAGTGAGTGTGTGGGGGGGGGGGGTTGTAGGGGGTAGGGTACGTTGTAAGAATGCCTGCTTCACTCTCTGGCTCCCTATATAACGATAGAATGCCTGCTTCACTCTCTGGCTCCCTATATAACGATAGAATGCCTGCTTCACTCTCTGGCTCCCTATATAACGATAGAATGCCTGCTTCACTCTCTGGCTCCCTATATAACGATAGAATGCCTGCTTCACTCTCTGGCTCCCTATATAACGATAGAATGCCTGCTTCACTCTCTGGCTCCCTATATAACGATAGAATGCCTGCTTCACTCTCTGGCTCCCTATATAACGATAGAATGCCTGCTTCACTCTCTGGCTCCCTATATAACGATAGAATGCCTGCTTCACTCTCTGGCTCCCTATATAACGATTTTACGAAACTTAAGACAATTTTCTGGGAATCAAGAGGCACTGGTATTGGTAGCCTATAATTAATCTCATAAAACCTTTTGACTTCAACAGAACCTTTAAAAGCTCATTAAAATCGTCTAGCCTATTGTATGAATAGTATGAAGAATGGCACCGTCGTATATTTTTAAAGGTTCATGTGGTATAGTAGAAAACCTATTGTTCAAAATTTTAAAATACGAATATTAAACTGATATAAAACAAATTATATTGCCACAGGAACAGGGTGTCAAACTGGAGCAATTTTGTTAGAAGCCTTGAATGAATAGAAGGAATAATCCAAATTTATTAATCTCACTCCCAACACCAAACACCTCCAAATGAAACAAATGAAAGCATATGATCCACCCGGGATTCGAACCTAGGTTACCACATACAGATCTTAAACACTCAAACAATTACACCATCAAGACAGTTCAAGGATTCAAGGTTAAGTACATGACTACAATTTTATATCCATTCATCGAATACTGGATGTCAATCTAATCAAGTATTCAAACCCAACTGCACACTGAATAGTCTAATTAATACAGAGAAATTTACTGAAGTACGGTAGCATACACTATATATATATATATATGTGTGTGTGTGTGTGTGTGTGTGTGTGTGACTGTTTGGCTATGCTATGTGTGTGTGAGGGGGGATGCTGTGTGTGTGTGTGTGTGTGTGTGTGTGTGTGACTGTTTGGCTATGCTATGTGTGTGTGAGGGGGGATGCTGTGTGTATGTATGGGAATGCTATATGTGTGTGTGTGTGACTGTATGGCTATGCTATGTGTGTGTGAGGGGGGATGCTGTGTGTGTATGTGTGTGTGTATGTATGGGAATGCTATATGTGTGTGTGTGTGTGTGTGTGACTGTATGGCTATGCTATGTGTGTGAGGGGGGATGCTGTGTGTGTATGTGTGTGTGTATGTATGGGAATGCTGTATGTGTGTGTGTGTGTGTGTGTGACTGTATGGCTATGCTATATGTGTGTGTGACCTTACATATTCAATTAGCTAATAAAAAACCTATCCTCCCTAAGTAGCTTGGTCATTGAAGGTATTGAACTCTTGGCACTGACACCGCATCTAATACAAGGTGATCTAGCTTTTATGTTAATGGTTGAAATTATTATATATCGGTATCTCTTATTATCTACCATTCACTCACTCACTCTCACTCACTCTCTCCAAAAGATCAACACATATCCCTTCTGTATCGGCGACGTCCTTTTAATTTGTTCTGGCTACCGTACTTTTAGACGATTGTATTCAGTTTCAAAAGGGCCTCCAGCAATCAACAATGACCAGGTTCCAAACTTAACCTTTTTTGCAACCACAGATCCTTCTTAAGGGGAGATGGGCCGTTTTTTCTGGTCCCCCTTCTCCCTCGTGTTTAGCCCCATTGGTTTTGGGATTTTAAGACGTTTGCTATATTAGTTTGACGATTTTACGACCTTTCACCCCATTTCTTTGTCGATATTAAGACCTTTCCTACAATTTATGAGTCGATTTTTGTCCTGGCGAGCGATAGCGAGCCTATATTATAGTAGTAACCGGCCTTCGGCCAGGATATTTTTCTATCGAACAATGTACAAATTTATCTTGATGAAGGATCTGGGGGCTGTTTTATTAAGCTTGATGGAGGTCTAGGGAGGAAACTAAAAGAATAATAAAAATATAAATATACCGGTATATGCAAATATAAATATACCGGTATATGCAAATAAATATAAATATACCGGTATATGCAAATATAAATATACCGGTATATGCAAATATAAATATACCGGTATATGCAAATAAATATAAATATACCGGTATATGCAAATATAAATATACCGGTATATGCAAATATAAATATACCGGTATATGCAAATATAAATATACCGGTATATGCAAATATAAATATACCGGTATATGCAAATAAATATACCGGTATATGCAAATATAAATATACCGGTATATGCAAATATAAATATACCGGTATATGCAAATATAAATATACCGGTATATGCAAATATAAATATACCGGTATATGCAAATATAAATATACCGGTATATGCAAATATAAATATACCGGTATATGCAAATATAAATATACCGGTATATGCAAATATAAATATACCGGTATATGCAAATATAAATATACCGGTATATGCAAATATAAATATACCGGTATATGCAAATATAAATATACCGGTATATGCAAATATAAATATACCGGTATATGCAAATAAATAGGCCCATCTCCTCTTAACTCTTTTTGCAACCACATATCTACACACAATCTTCTAAATATAGCTAGAAATTAACTAAGGGGAGATGGGTAATTAACTAAGGGGAGATGGGTAATTTATATTGGCTCATTTAACCTTTTATTATTGTATATAGTTCCTCCCTAGACCTCCATCAAGTTTAAAAACACTCGCCCAATACCCTCCTTTAAGATAAATTTATAAATGTTTCTATCAAAAAGTGTCCCGGCCTATGGCAAACATGGGCATGATTATGATTATTAATAAAAAAATCATAATCAAAGGCTGTGATTACATAATCATAATCAAATCATAATCAAAAGTTAAGCAACAGGTATAATCATAATCAAAAGTTAAGCAACAGGTATAATCATAATCAAAAGTTAAGCAACAGGTATAATCATAATCAAAAGTTAAGCAACAGGTATAATCATAATCAAAAGTTAAGCAACAGGTATAATCATAATCAAAAGTTAAGCAACAGGTATAATCATAATCAAAAGTTAAGCAACAGGTATAATCATAATCAAACATGAGGCTGCAGCTTTAATCATAATCATATTTTTCTTCATAATTATCAAGGATTAAAATGTGATTATTGTGATTATTTCATTGTATTTGCCATGTAGCAATTCTATTTCTCCTAAATAAATTAGCCAATTTCATATACAGTATATATGTTCCAGGCCCAAGCATGTTTGCAAAGCATGACACTAACTAACATTCTATATTTATTTTGCATTGAGCAATTCCTTGTTTGTTTTTTGTTTTTTGTTTTTTTTTGCTAAATTCAACAAATAAATAAACTTATGTCTGTCAGATCTGTCTTATGAAAGGTTTAAATTAAGGGACTATCAATTTAAATTAACACATGAGTGAGTAATGTATACTGTATAACAAAACCAATAAAACCTCTTATACTGTCTTCGTGGTGCATTGCATAAGTGTGTTGATTTTCGGTGTGAGCATCCTAGGTTCGAATCCCCGGACTGCCACATGTGTTTGTTAATTTCATTAATCGAGTTTAGGAGTAAAGTTGGTTGGTGGAGAGAACATAATAATACAAAATGTGCGTGCGTGCGGAGTTACATGGAGGGATAGACAGACTAATGAGGAAGTAAGAAGGAGGTGTGGTGTGGAGGTAGATGTGCTGGTAAGTGTGAAAAGGAACAACTTGAGATGGTTCGGCCATATGGAATGTATGGAAAGCGAGAGAATGACTAAGAGGGTGTACGAGAGCGAGGTGGAGGGACAGAGAGGGAGAGGTAGACCGAATGAGAGGTGGAAGGATGGAGTGAGGAAGTACATGAACGAAGGCGGTGCTGGTTGGGGGGAGGGGCGTCGACTGACTGGGGACAGAGGTGCATGGGGGCGGTTCGTTCGTGCCCTTCGGGGATCACGGCGTCAGGCAATAGATAGATAGATAGATGGGGTTTTTATAACAATAGTTTGTAAGTGATTTAAATACAGTGTAGTTATTTATATTACTCAAATATAAAGAAGCAAAATGCACCAATTAGATGTGGTTTATAACAATAGTTTGTAAGTGATTTAAATACAGTGTAGTTATTTATATTACTCAAATATAAAGAAGCAAAATGCACCAATTAGATGTGGTTTCCTTTAAGCTAGTGTCAGTTGCAATAAAAAACACTGTTGACTAATGTATAACTGAACACAAAAATGACCTTAATAATAATCATTACTGTGTACAAATAATCACAATAAAATGTGATTATAATCATAATCTAATTATAATCAAGCAATAATAGAACAAATCTAATCATAATCAAAAATACGTAAAGCGAAATAATCATAATCAAATCATAATCATAAAAAGGAAAAAACAAGTAATCATAATCTAATCATAATCAAAAATACGTAAAGCGAAATAATCATAATCATAAAAGGAAAAAACAAGTAATCATAATATAATCATAATCAAAAATTATTCCGGATGATAATCAAAATCAAATCATAATATTTGTTTTATAATCATGCCCATGTCTGGCCTATGGACGGTTCGCTATCGCTCACCAGGGAAAAATCGACACCTAAATGACACGAAAAGTCTTAATATTGACAACAAAATGGGGCGAAAGGTCTTAAAATCGCCAAACTGATGGGCCGAACGTCTTATAGCCTAACCTGGAAACCAATGGGCCTAAACATGAGGAAGAATGGGGACCAGAAAAACGGTCCATCTCACCTTAAAATGACGTCGCCGGTACAGAAAGGGTTAACCCTACAGGCATTCCAAGAATTCATGGACACTCATTAAATCCGACCTTCAGTCACGCTCATGGTGCGGAGAGAGAGAGAGAAAGAGAGAGAGAGAGAAAGAGAGAGAGAGAGAGAAAGAGAGAGAGAGAAAGAGAGAGAGAGAGAGAGAGAGAGAGAGAGAGAGAGAGAGAGATATAAAAGATAGATAGAGTGAGTGAGAATGTGTGTGTGCGTGTGAGAGAGAGAGAGAGAGAGATATAAAAGATAGATAGAGTGAGTGAGTGTGAGAAAGTGAGTGAGACTTACATAGACTTACATAGATACACTGGCCACACAGACCTTACGATCCAAACGAGGTGGCCAGGACTTAATTCTAGTAGAGATGGCATATCCGATAGAAAAGGAAAGTTGAAGGAAAGGATAGAAAAGAAGAAGGCTCTCTCCCCCACCCTCCGTTCCCTCCGGCAATTGCCGTACATGAAAAAGTTGGAAGTGATTAACCTTGCTGGGCTTCGAAATCCCCAGAAGGAATTTACAGAAAAGATTGGAAAAAAGAAAAGGAAAACAAAAACTAAATTTAAAAAATCATGCAACCCTTCGCCTTAGCAGCATGTAACTTTTGGGGTTAATTGGAATCATCCAACCCATCACCCTTAGTAGTATGTACATATTTAGTGATGTTTATTATTCTTATTTTTTATTTGTGTATATTTTTTTTTTCTTTTCTAACGCTCTCTTCAGCTGAACAAATAATAACGGTGATAATTACTGCCTACTCCATACCAATTTTTCTGTGGTATGAGTCTAGATTTTTCTTAAATGTATCTATAGAGGAGCTGTCTATTACTTTATTTGGAAGTTTGTTCCACTCATCAATTACACTGTGAGTGAAGATTTTTTTTGTTTTATCTAGATTCGCTCTCCGACCTAATAATTTTAAATTGTTTCCTCTTGTAGATGTGTCTTCGGCTTTTTTGAATAACTTATCTAGATTAAAGTTACTGAATCCTTTTAGAATTTTAAAACACTTTATCAATTGGCCTCTCATCCTTCGTTTCTTAAGTGAAAATAGATAAAGTTCTCTCAATCTTTCATCATATGATTTATTTCTCAATGAAGGGATTAGCTTAGTGGCTAGTAGCTTAGAGTGAGAGATAAATTGATAGAAAGAGAGAGAGAGATAGAGAGAAAGAGAGAGAGAGAGAACAAGAGTGCATAATTATAATCTATTTGTGTGTATAACTTGGCTGTACGGTACTTGGGAGGTGAATGCACTGCCTCCCAATAATATTTGTCCATAATACATTGATCTATCTATGGCCTATATATACGGTACTAAGGCCCAATCCCCACTTTTCATATTTTTATGTTTTATTTGGTGTGAATTTGTATTTTTTGTTTTGTGTCTTCATTGTTTTCTGTTGTCCCTATTCTGGCTCTGTCTTGAGTCGGTCCCCCCCCCCCCACCCCCACCCCCCCACCACCACCAAAAAAAAAAAGAAAGAAAAAAGGAAAAGTGGGGATTTGGCCTGAGTATTATACAGTAGGTAGATAGATAGATAGATAGATAGATAAATATTTTGTTCTGGGGGTGGCCGACTCACGACAAAGCCCGAATAAGGACAACACAACACAAAACAATGAACACACAAAATCAAAACACAAATTCACACACATCCAAGGTATGACAGCCAATCAGTTTCAAGTAGTGCTCTGTACTGCAAAGTTACTAGTGCAATCTCACCAAAAACGGACTTGTACACATATAATCTCTCTATCTCTCTCTCTCTCTCTCAAACAAAATCAACTAAATCTCCCCATACCGGTACGTCTTTGTGTGATAACTAGAGTATGAACCTCGTCTCTCTCTCTCTCTCTCTCAAACAAAATCAACTAAATCTCCCCATACCGGTACGTCTTTGTGTGATAACTAGAGTATGAACCTCGTCTCTCTCTCTCTCTCTCTCTCTCAAACAAAATCAACTAAATCTCCCCATACCGGTACGTCTTGTGTGATAACTAGAGTATGAACCTCGTCTCTCTCTCTCTCAAACAAAATCAACTAAATCTCCCCATACCGGTACGTCTTGTGTGATAACTAGAGTATGAACCTCGTCTCTCTCCCTCTCTCTCTCAAACAAAATCAACTAAATCTCCCCATACCGGTACGTCTTGTGTGATAACTAGAGTATGAACCTCGTCTCTCTCTCTCTCTCTCAAACAAAATCAACTAAATCTCCCCATACCGGTACGTCTTGTGTGATAACTAGAGTATGAACCTCGTCTCTCTCTCTCTCTCTCTCAAATCAACTAAATCTCCCCATACCGGTACGTCTTGTGTGATAACTAGAGTATGAACCTCGTCTCTCTCTCTCTCTCTCTCTCTCAAACAAAATCAACTAAATCTCCCCATACCGGTACGTCTTTGTGTGATAACTAGAGTATGAACCCCGTCTCTCTCTCCTCTCTCTCTCTTCTCTCTCTCTCCTCTATCTCCCCATACTCTCTCTATCTCTCTCGTCTCTCTCTCTCTCTCTCTCAAACAAATCAACTAAATCTCCCCATACCGGTACTCTTGTGATCTCTGAACCCTCTCTCTCTCTCTCTCTCTCTCTCTCTCTCAAACAAAATCAACTAAATCTCCCCATACCGGTACGTCTTGTGTAACTAGAGTATGAACCTCGTCTCTCCTCTCCTCTCTCTCTCTCTCTCTCTTCTCTCTTCCTCTCTCTCATCTCTCTCTCTCTCTCTCTCTCTCCTTCTCTCTCTCTTCTCCCTCTCTCCTCTCTCTTCTCTCGCATCTTGTTTCTCTCTCTCTCTCTCTCTCTCTCTCTCTCTCAAACAAAATCAACTAAATCTCCCCATACCGGTACGTCTTTGTGTGATAACTAGAGTATGAACCTCGCCTCTCTCTCTCTCTCTCTCTCTCTCTCTCTCTCTCTCCGTCTTTGTGTGATATAACTACAGAACAATCCTTTGTAGGACTGGGTTTCTACTTGTCATTATGGCTTTGAGGTAATGTATAACGTATTATTTTACGATTGACTGCTGCCTTTGGGGATATGCATTATACAATTGTTTTATGATAGAGTGTGGAGGGGGGTGTAAATGTGTGTGTGTGTGTTCAAGAGTCAGTGTACGTGTCGGTATATGACTATGTATAAGTCTATGAATCTGTGTGTCTGGGTGTGTATGGGTATATATGTGTGCATCTGTGTGTGTGTTTATGTATGTGTGTCTCTAAGTATGTAGCCTATGTGTATATGTGTGTGTATGTTTCTAAGTACCGGGTATGTGTATGTGTGTGTGGACCAGGTCGTGTGCGTGTTGTAGTACCATGCAAGAGAGAGCCATCAATTGCAAGAGTAGGGGATTGCAAGAGTAGGGGATTGCAAGAGTAGGAGGTTGTGCCACGAGAACTGATGTCTTTTTTACTCTTTCTCTCTCTGAGCAGAGGGTAGGGAGAGAGAGCCTTCATCTTTGCTATCCTTTCCTTCCACTTTCTCTTACTCTTAGGGTTGTTATCTCTACTAGGATTAAGTCCTGGCCACCTCGCAAGGATCGAACAATCTGCGTGGCCAGTGTATCTATGTAAATCTGTATCTACCTATCTTACACACACTCACACTCTCTCACACACACACACACACACACACTATCTCTCACACACACACACACACTTTCTCTCACACACACACACACACACACACACTCTTTTTCTCTCTCTCTCTCACACACACACTCTTTCTCACACACACACACACACACACAATCTCTCACAATCACATACACACACTCTCTCTCTCTCCACAAAGACCTACAACTTCAGACCAAACTTTCCGACAGAAGTTTGGAGTTAAATATGTAATTAACCCCTTCAGTACCGATGCCGTCCTTTTAACTTTATTCTGGCTACTATTAGACGATATTATTCCGTTTATAAAGGACCTCCAGCAATTACCAAGCTTCCAACCATCATGCTTAACCCTTTATAAAGGACCTCCAGCAATTACCAAGCTTCCAACCATCATGCTTAACCCTTTTCACTACCACAGATTCTTCTTCAACTCCACAAAATCGTCTAAATGTTACTAGAATAAACGGCCGGTTTTCTGGACCACTTTCTCCCTCATGTTTAGCCCCATTGGTTTTCAGATGTTAAGATGCTGGCCCCATTAGTTAGTCGATTGTAAGACCTTTTTTTTATATACCCTTCCTGTTTACCTTTTTATCATTCCTTCCTTACTTGATAATGCTGGTTGTCCAGTGAAACGTGTCGTATATCCTGTATCTTCATGTACTTTAATGTAACCCTGTACCACCATGAATTTTGCTCATCTCCTTCATCTACTTCCTGCCACCCAGCGAAAACTCATCAGAGACCTGGAAACTTTGAATAATAAAATTTCCAACGCAGAAATTGCCATTTCTTTCAACCTCGTATGTATTAAAGAAAATGTATTACCTGGCTTTACCAACATATATATATATATATATATATATATATATATATATATATATATATATATATATATATAATAAGCAACACTAAAAAACGCCAAGTGTTACAACAAATATTCACTGAGTGTTTTATTGTTGCGAAATATTATTATCCATTCTTGGGAGTTCTATAACGGGAAGTCCAATAATTGTATTAGCACAATGATAGCCACGACCCAATATTGATATTATGGTTTATATTGTATTAGCACAATGATAGCCACGACCCAATATTGATATTATGGTTTATATTGTATTAGCACAATGATAGCCACGACCCAATATTGATATTATGGTTTATATTGTATTAGCACAATGATAGCCACGACCCAATATTGATATTATGGTTTATATTGTATTAGCACAATGATAGCCACGACCCAATATTGATATTATGGTTTATATTGTATTAGCACAATGATAGCCACGACCCAATTGATATTATGGTTTATATTGTATTAGCACAATGATAGCCACGACCCAATATTGATATTATGGTTTATATTGTATTAGCACAATGATAGCCACGACCCAATATTGATATTATGGTTTATATTGTATTAGCACAATGATAGCCACGACCCAATATTGATATTATGGTTTATATTGTATTAGCACAATGATAGCCACGACCCAATATTGATATTATGGTTTATATTGTATTAGCACAATGATAGCCACGACCCAATATTGATATTATGGTTTATATTGTATTAGCACAATGATAGCCACGACCCAATATTGATATTATTTTATTGTATTAGCACAATGATAGCCACGACCCAATATTGATATTATGGTTTATATTGTATTAGCACAATGATAGCCACGACCCAATATTGATATTATGGTTTATATTGTATTAGCACAATGATAGCCACGACCCAATATTGATATTATGGTTTATATATGTATTAGCACAATGATAGCCACGACCCAATTTGATATTATGGTTTATATTGTATTAGCACAATGATAGCCACGACCCAATATTGATATTATGGTTTATATTGTATTAGCACAATGATAGCCACGACCCAATATTGATA
This sequence comes from Paralithodes platypus, assembly GCA_032716605.1. Lineage (NCBI taxonomy): Eukaryota > Metazoa > Arthropoda > Malacostraca > Decapoda > Lithodidae > Paralithodes > Paralithodes platypus. The sequence goes on from CM064481.1 coordinate 2,732,046, forward strand.
TTATGGTTTTATATTGTATTAGCACAATGATAGCCACGACCCAATATTGATATTATGGTTTATATTGTATTAGCACAATGATAGCCACGACCCAATATTGATATTATGGTTTATATTGTATTAGCACAATGATAGCCACGACCCAATATTGATATTATGGTTTATATTGTATTAGCACAATGATAGCCACGACCCAATATTGATATTATGGTTTATATTGTATTAGCACAATGATAGCCACGACCCAATATTGATATTATGGTTTTTATTGTATTAGCACAATGATAGCCACGACCCAATATTGATATTATGGTTTATATTGTATTAGCACAATGATAGCCACGACCCAATATTGATATTATGGTTTATATTGTATTAGCACAATGATAGCCACGACCCAATAATGATATTATGGTTTATATTGTATTAGCACAATGATAGCCACGACCCAATATTGATATTATGGTTTATATTGTATTAGCACAATGATAGCCACGACCCAATATTGATATTATGGTTTATATTGTATTAGCACAATGATAGCCACGACCCAATATTGATATTATGGTTTATATTGTATTAGCACAATGATAGCCACGACCCAATATTGATATTATGGTTTATATTGTATTAGCACAATGATAGCCACGACCCAATATTGATATTATGGTTTATATTGTATTAGCACAATGATAGCCACGACCCAATATTGATATTATGTTTAATATTGTATTAGCACAATGATAGCCACGACCCAATATTGATATTATGGTTTATATTGTATTAGCACAATGATAGCCACGACCCAATATTGATATTATGGTTTATATTGTATTAGCACAATGATAGCCACGACCCAATTGATATTATGGTTTATATTGTATTAGCACAATGATAGCCACGACCCAATATTGATATTATGGTTTATATTGTATTAGCACAATGATAGCCACGACCCAATATTGATATTATGGTTTATATTGTATTAGCACAATGATAGCCACGACCCAATATTGATATTATGGTTTATATTGTATTAGCACAATGATAGCCACGACCCAATATTGATATTATGGTTTATATTGTATTAGCACAATGATAGCCACGACCCAATATTGATATTATGGTTTATATTGTATTAGCACAATGATAGCCACGACCCAATATTGATATTATGGTTTATATTGTATTAGCACAATGATAGCCACGACCCAATATTGATATTATGGTTTATATTGTATTAGCACAATGATAGCCACGACCCAATATTGATATTATGGTTTTTATTTGTATTAGCACAATGATAGCCACGACCCAATATTGATATTATGGTTTATATTGTATTAGCACAATGATAGCCACGACCCAATATTGATATTATGGTTTATATTGTATTAGCACAATAGCCACGACCCAATATTGATATTATGGTTTATATTGTATTAGCACAATGATAGCCACGACCCAATATTGATATTATGGTTTATATTGTATTAGCACAATGATAGCCACGACCCAATATTGATATTATGGTTTATATTGTATTAGCACAATGATAGCCACGACCCAATATTGATATTATGGTTTATATTGTATTAGCACAATGATAGCCACGACCCAAATTGATATTATGGTTTATATTGTATTAGCACAATGATAGCCACGACCCAATATTGATATTATGGTTTATATGTATTAGCACAATGATAGCCACGACCCAATATTGATATTATGGTTTATATTGTATTAGCACAATGATATACGACCCAATATTGATATTATGGTTTATATTGTATTAGCACAATGATAGCCACGACCCAATATTTATATTATGGTTTATATTGTATTAGCACAATATAGCCACGACCCAATATTGATATTATGTTTATATTGTATTAGCACAATGATAGCCACGACCCAATATTGATATTATGTTTATATTGTATTAGCACAAATAGCACGACCCAATATTGATATTATGGTTTATATTGTATTAGCACAATAATAGCCACGACCCAATATTGATATTATGGTTTATATTGTATTAGCACAATGATAGCCACGACCCAATATTGATATTATGGTTTATATTGTATTAGCACAATGATAGCCACGACCCAATATTGATATTATGGTTTATATTGTATTAGCACAATAATAGCCACGACCCATATGATATTATGGTTTATATGATATTATGGTTATATTGTTGATATTAATATTGTTAGCACAATAATACCACGACCCATATTGATATTGTATTAGCACAATGATAGCCACGACCCAATATTGATATTATGGTTTATATTGTATTAGCACAATAATAGCCACGACCCAATATTGATATTATGGTTTATATTGTATTAGCACAATGATAGCCACGACCCAATATTGATATTATGGTTTATATTGTGAGATGGTGTCAATCTGTAACCCCCCCCCCCCCTCTCTCTCAAATCAAGAGAAAAAGTTTAATATCCAGATACTAGTAGTACCGGTACCTGTAATATATTATAATTATATCACACACACACTCACACAGAGACACACACACACACAGTCAGACGCACGCACACACTCTCTCACAAACACAGACTCTCTATCTCTATCTTACACACACACACCTTTCTGTCAATACTCTATCATAAAATATTACGCATAACTCCAAAGGCAGTCAACCATAAAATTATAGGTTATACATTACCTCGAGGGAGTCATGACAAGTATAAACCCACAATCATACAAAGATTGACTGTATTTATATTACACAGCGGTACCGGTACAGTATCTTATATAGAGATCAATTATATACAGAGGTCGAAACGTATCTGTAAAACGTTATAAATACATACTCGCTCTCTCTCCTACATTGAGACCCGATTCTCACCACCAGTAAAAGAATCTTCTTCCGATAATGTATGGAGAGAGAGAGAGAGAGAGTTACATTGATACACAGACCTTGCGTTCCGTACTATAGCCTAGTCTCACAAACACACTCTCACACATACACACACAGTCACACACGTTTGACATTCCATTCTAATTGGCTTTACCTGACCTACACAGTCCGTTGCCTCATTAAGGGGAGATTTCCACTAGAGGGATATTTTGTTGGACCCATTTCTCCGTCATGCTTAGCCCCATTGCTTTTGAGATTTTAAGATGCTTGCCCCATTAGTTTGGCATTTCTAAGAACTTTCGCCCAATTTCTGTCAATTTTAAAGATTTAGGTGTTGATTTTCCCCTGGCGAGCGATAGCGAGCCTGTAATTTAAGAGGAACTGGCCTTCGGCCAGGAAATTTTCCTACCGAAAAATTTACACATTTATCTTGAAATTGGGTCTAGGGGGGGGGGGGGGTAATTTTAAGCATGATGGAGGTATAGAAAACAGAATAAAAACCTCCCCTTAACCCTTTCCAATTCCCTCATTTAATCTCTACCAAGGATTTAACTCCTGACCCTACCAGAACAGTTTTTGTATGTATGTATGTATGTATGTATGCTTGCATACGTGAGCGTTTATGTATACGGGCATGTGCACACTTACTGCATGTTCTTATGTTCTTATATATGTATGTATATATATATATGCGTATTTATGCGTGTACGTATGTGTATTTATGTATGTTCTGTATATATATAAGTAAATTAAATGTGTACTGTATATCACTTACTCTCATTATTAATTTATGATAATTTGTATTTTACACAAGCATCATTATTGTATTTCTGTTTTAATTTTAAGTATATTATACTCACACATTGTAAACTGAGCTTACCATTTTCATATCTGTATATCTCATGTTCATCCACTAAATTGTAAAATGTGTATTTTCAGCTCATGAGGCTGCCATTCTTTAATAAACCGTTTATTATTATTATTATTATTACACACATATACACACAGTCACACACACACATGCTGTATGTTCGGCAGTATTTGATCACGACTTCTTGCCTCTCTTGAAAGGTTATTGTCTTCCTCATTACTCTCTCTCTCTCTCTCTCTCTCTCTCTCTCTCTCTCTCTCTCTCTCTCTCTCAAGTACCGGTAATGATAAACTGGTATATGTTAAGTACCGGTATAGCAAGGTACAGGTATATAATCAAGAAACCGAGTACCGTACCTGGCCATACCGTATATCTCTCTCTCTCTCTCTCAAGTACCGGTAATGATAAACTGGTATATGTTAAGTACCGGTATAGCAAGGTACAGGTATATAATAAGAGACCTAGTACCGTACCTGGCCATACCGTACATCTCTCTCTCTCTCTCAAGTACCGGTAATGATAAACTGGTATATGTTAAGTACCGGTATAGCAAGGTACAGGTATATAATCAAGAGACCGAGTACCGTACCTGGCCATACCGTACATCTCTCTCTCTCTCTCTCTCTCTCAAGTACCGGTAATGATAAACTGGTATATGTTAAGTACCGGTATAGCAAGGTACAGGTATATAATAAGAGACCTAGTACCGTACCTGGCCATACCGTACATCTCTCTCTCTCTCTCTCTCAAGTACCGGTAATGATAAACTGGTATATGTTAAGTACCGGTATAGCAAGGTACAGGTATATAATCAAGAGACCGAGTACCGTACCTGGCCATACCGTACATCTCTCTCTATCTCTCTCTCTCTCTCTCTCTCTCTCAAGTACCGGTAATGATAAACTGGTATATGTTAAGTACCGGTATAGCAAGGTACAGGTATATAATAAGAGACCTAGTACCGTACCTGGCCATACCGTACATCTCTCTCTCTCTCTCTCTCTCTCTCTCAAGTAGCGGTAATGATAAACTGGTATATGTTAAGTACCGGTATCGCAAGGTACAGGTATATAATAAGAGACCTAGTACCGTACCTGGCCATACCGTACATCTCTCTCTCTCTCTCTCTCTCTCTCTCTCAAGTACCGGTAATGATAAACTGGTATATGTTAAGTACCGGTATAGCAAGGTACAGGTATATAATAAGAGACCTAGTACCGTACCTGGCCATACCCTACATCTCTCTCTCTCTCTCTCTCTCTCTCTCTCTCTCTCTCTCTCTCTCAAGTAGCGGTAATGATAAACTGGTATATGTTAAGTACCGGTATCGCAAGGTACAGGTATATAATAAGAGACCTAGTACCGTACATCTCTCTCTCTCTCTCTCTCTCTCTCTCTCTCTCAAGTAGCGGTAATGATAAACTGGTATATGTTAAGTACCGGTATCGCAAGGTACAGGTATATAATAAGAGACCTAGTACCGTACCTGGCCATACCGTACATCTCTCTCTCTCTCTCTCTCTCTCTCTCTCTCTCTCTCTCTCTCAAGTAGCGGTAATGATAAACTGGTATATGTTAAGTACCGGTATCGCAAGGTACAGGTATATAATAAGAGACCTAGTACCGTACCTGGCCATACCGTACATCTCTCTCTCTCTCTCTCTCTCAAGTACCGGTAATGATAAACTGGTATATGTTAAGTACCGGTATAGCAAGGTACAGGTATATAATCAAGAGACCGAGTACCGTACCTGGCCATACCGTACATCTCTCTCTCTCTCTCTCTCAAGTAGCGGTAATGATAAACTGGTATATGTTAAGTACCGGTATCGCAAGGTACAGGTATATAATAAGAGACCTAGTACCGTACCTGGCCATACCGTACATCTCTCTCTCTCTCTCTCTCAAGTAGCGGTAATGATAAACTGGTATATGTTAAGTACCGGTATCGCAAGGTACAGGTATATAATAAGAGACCTAGTACCGTACCTGGCCATACCGTACATCTCTCTCTCTCTCTCAAGTACCGGTAATGATAAACTGGTATATGTTAAGTACCGGTATAGCAAGGTACAGGTATATAATCAAGAGACCGAGTACCGTACCTGGCCATACCGTACATCTCTCTCTCTCTCTCTCTCTCTCTCTCTCTCTCTCTCTCTCTCTCTCTAATGATAAACTGGTATATGTTAAGTACCGGTATAGCAAGGTACAGGTATATAATCAAGAGACCGAGTACCGTACCTGGCCATACCGTACATCTCTCTCTCTCTCTCTCTCTCTCTCTCTCTCTCTCTCTCTCTCTCTCTCTCTCTCTCTCTCTCTCTCTCAAGTACCGGTAATGATAAACTGGTATATGTTAAGTACCGGTATAGCAAGGTACAGGTATAATCAAGAGACCGAGTACCGTACCTGGCCATACCGTACATCTCTCTCTCTCTCTCTCTCTCTCTCTCAAGTACCGGTAATGATAAACTGGTATATGTTAAGTACCGGTATAGCAAGGTACAGGTATATAATCAAGAGACCGAGTACCGTACCTGGCCATACCGTACATCTCTCTCTCTCTCTCTCTCTCTCAAGTACCGGTAATGATAAACTGGTATATGTTAAGTACCGGTATAGCAAGGTACAGGTATATAATCAAGAGACCGAGTACCGTACCTGGCCATACCGTACATCTCTCTCTCTCTCTCTCTCTCAAGTACCGGTAATGATAAACTGGTATATGTTAAGTACCGGTATAGCAAGGTACAGGTATATAATAAGAGACCTAGTACCGTACCTGGCCATACCGTACATCTCTCTCTCTCTCTCTCAAGTACCGGTAATGATAAACTGGTATATGTTAAGTACCGGTATAGCAAGGTACAGGTATATAATCAAGAGACCGAGTACCGTACCTGGCCATACCGTACATCTCTCTCTCTCTCTCAAGTACCGGTAATGATAAACTGGTATATGTTAAGTACCGGTATAGCAAGGTACAGGTATATAATAAGAGACCTAGTACCGTACCTGGCCATACCGTACATCTCTCTCTCTCTCTCAAGTACCGGTAATGATAAACTGGTATATGTTAAGTACCGGTATAGCACAGGTATATAATCAAGAGACCGAGTACCGTACCTGGCCATACCGTACATCTCTCTCTCTCTCTCTCTCTCAAGTACCGGTAATGATAAACTGGTATATGTTAAGTACCGGTATAGCAAGGTACAGGTATATAATCAAGAGACCGAGTACCGTACCTGGCCATACCGTACATCTCTCTCTCTCTCTCTCTCTCAAGTACCGGTAATGATAAACTGGTATATGTTAAGTACCGGTATAGCAAGGTACAGGTATATAATCAAGAGACCGAGTACCGTACCTGGCCATACCGTACATCTAGTGTATTTTCCTAATGTTTATTAACAAAATATCAAGATCCCCCCCCCCCCCCCCCTCTCTCTCTCTCTCTCTCAAATAACGCCATAATTACTGATTGGCTGCAGTCCTTGCCAACCACGCCTCCTTTTGACGTCATCCAGAGCTATACTTATGATTAGCTAAAAGGAGACTCATATGAAGGTCATTTCAGTTCACCAATACTATTAATCATTCATAATTATGTATTTGTATGTTTTGTAGTTGTGATGTCTGGTAACATTTGAGCACCATTATGATGGTATGGAAAGCTAAATTGATTATAGGCTATGCTTTGGTACAGTAATTTAAACTAGGATGGTACACTGTGAAAAATACTCGTATAATTATCAATATAATACCATAAATTATGACGTATAATTATCAATATAAATACTCTTATAATTATCAATATAATACCATAAATTATGACGTATAATTATCAATAAAAATACTCTTATAATTATCAATATAATACCATAAATTATGACGTATAATTATCAATATAAATACTCGTATAATTATCAATATAATACCATAAATTATGACTTATAATTATCAATATAAATACTCGTATAATTATCAATATAATACCATAAATTATGACGTATAATTATCAATATAAATACCGGTACTCGTATAATTATCAATATAATACCATAAATTATGACGTTCGAAAATTATATGTACTGTATATGAATATGCCTGTCGCTTTTCCAGTACATATATGGTACCGGTACTAATTTTCATACTTCAGGGGCGGGACCTACTAGACGAGATAGAGAAAGGGGCGAGGGAACGCGAAAATGGTCCCGGACCCTAAGAATTGAAACTTACATCTTGTTTCAATAGGGCCTCCAGCAATTAACAGGCTTCGAACTATCTCGCTTAACCCTTTTTACCACCACAGATCCTTCTTAAACTGCACAAGATCATCTGACAAAAGGCTAGAATATTAAAAAGACGTCGCCGGTACAGAAGGGGTTATGGGGAAATGGTTTATTTTTAGGTCGAAGTTTTCATTTATTAATTATTTTTCTAGTTTCCTCCCTAGACCTCCATCATACTTAAAATAATATCCATTAGATCCCCTTTCTAGAGTAATTTGGACATTTTTCGAAGGCCGCTTCTTCCAATATTACAGGCTCAGTATCGTTCGGCAGGACAAAAATCGACACCTAAATAACACGAAAGGTCTATAATCTAGATGCTGACAAAGAAATGAGGCGGAAGGTGCTAAAATCGCCAAACTAATGGGCCGAACATCTTATAATCTCAAAACAAATGGGGCTTAACACGAGGGAGAATAATATTAAAAAAACGTCGCCGGTACAGAAGGGGTTAAAGAAACAAAGGCAAGACAATGGGATATAAATGTCACTGAACAAAAGACGGGATTTTTTTTTTAAGAATACGAATCAAGTTGAAATGTGTTGAAATCCAGGAGAGAGAGAGAGAGATAGTGAGAATGAGTGAGTTACATAGATACACAGACGGCAGACATTGCGTTCCCTAGTAGGCTTTCCGAACTAAATTCTAACATACAATTTGCTACTAGAAAAATTGGAAGGTAAATGCAACACATCAAAAGGCTCTCTCCCTACCCACCACTCCCTCCGACCTTCTGTGAGTGAGAGAGAGAGAGAGAGAGAGATTATGAGAGTGAGTAAGAGAAAGATTATGAGAGTGAGTAAGAGAGATTATGAGTGAGTAAGAGATTATGAGAGTGAGTAAGAGAGATTATGAGAGTGAGTATTAGAGATTATGAGTGAGTAAGAGAGATTATGGATGAGTAAGAGAGATTATGAGAGTGAGTAAAAGAAATAGTATGAGAGTGAGTAAGAGAGATTATGAGAGTGAGTAAGAGAGATTATGAGAGTGAGTAAGAGATTATGAGTGAGTAAGAGAGATTATGAGTGAGTAAGAGAGATTATGAGAATGAGTAAGAGAGAGATTATGAGTGAGTAAGAGAGATTATGAGAGTGAGTAAGAGAGATTATGAGAGTGAGTAAGAGATTATGAGAGTGAGTAAGAGAGATTATGAGAATGAGTAAGAGAGATTATGAGTGAGTAAGAGAGATTATGAGAGTGAGTAGGAGAGAGATTATGAGTGAGTAAGAGAGATTATGAGTAAGAGAGATTGTGAGTGAGTAAGAGAGATTATGAGAGTGAGTAAGAGAGAGATTATGAGAGTGAGTAAGAGAGATTATGAGTGAGTAAGAGATTATGAGAGTGAGTAAGAGATTATGAGTGAGTAAGAGAGATTGTGAGAGTGAGTAAGAGAGAGATTATGAGTGAGAGATAGAGTGTGTGAGTGAGAGTGACTGAGAGAGAATAAGAGTGAGAGAGAGTGGAATGTCCTGAGTGACCATAAAATAAAAATAAATGACAGGGTTGAGAGTTCTGCGACTGACCCTGAGGTGTAGTTATACTGTACTGAGAGAGACAAAGAGAGAGAGAGAGAAATAGAAGAACAAAAAACGAGAGGGAGAGGAAGATAAAACAAAAAACAGCGAGGTGGGCTCAATGTTTGCGTTACGGCTTAACAATTGAGCCCACCTCGCCTTTTTTAGTTTTCTCTTTCTCTCCCTCTCTCCTCGTTTTGTGTTTGTTTTCTTATTTCTCTCCCTCTCTCTTTACCTTGTATCCGTTCGGCCCCGTTCAGCCTACTGTTTTAAGACGTTTACCCCCATCCAGGTTTCAATATTTTCCTGGTGAGCGGTAGCGAGCCAACATATATATATTTTTGTTTTGAGAGCAAGCTAAATTTTTACATTTTTCGATAGAAAAATTTCTCCGGGGAAGCCGGATTTCTCCATATAATGCTGGTTCGCTATCGCTTGCTGATCCCCGAGGGCCTCTCGGATCATTCTGCAATCTTCGACGATGCTTGCGAGGGCAATGAACCCTCGTGAGTCCTCGTCCCAAATTTCGCGAGGGTCCACGCGAGGCCGGCCGAAGCATACGATTATTATGCGAAGGTGTACGTTTGTTGTCCGACATGTCACGAATATGGGTGTCGCCGGTGAAAATCGTAAGAAATCGCACATGTGGGAAAGGGGCATTGAAGAGCGTGTGAATGTGTGTGTGTGCTAGAGCGAGAGTATGGTAATAGAGTGTGAGTGAGAGAAACAGACTTGTGTGTATGTATGTGTTGTAATAACGATGATACAGGTAGCTTGGTGACCCGTAGTGATGATGATGTTGGTAGTAGGAAAGAGCGAGTGCGAGTGTGAGTGAGTGAGAGAAACAGACTTGTGTGTATGTATGTGTTGTAATAACGATGATACAGGTAGCTTGGTGAACCGTAGTGATGATGATGTTGGTAGTAGGAAAGAGCGAGTGCGAGTGTGAGTGAGTGAGAGAAACAGAGTACGGTATACTGTATATAGGCTATGTGTGTGTGTTGTAATAACGATGATACAGGTAGGTTGGTAACCCGTAGTGATGATGATATCGCTGGAAAGGGTACAGGGATTGGGTAATGTAAGGGCACTTAACAAAACAGGGTACCGCCAAATTCGCAACGTGCCGCCATCTTGACTACGGTATCATTTTATATATGCTTTCCCAATTTGCTAGAGAGAGAGAGAGAAAGGGTATAATATTAATGATGCAGGTAGGTTGGCAGGGGAAGTGGTGGTGGACAGGAGTGAATGGAGAATGCTTGTGAATAGTTGAGTGAACACATGGTCATTTGGAGTAAGGGGTCGGGCGCAAGTTGGACTAGATAATAGTCCATCAGGCGCCTGGCCCGGGGAGACGATTAATATGAAGGGTGTGCCTGGAAGTGTGGTGGGAGGGCTTGTGGCTTTGGCTCCGCTGCATGTCTGCCTGCCGAGATCGGAACCTCTCCGGGTGGTCAGGGGCCGGGGGAGTGCTGGAGCGACCTTGGTAACCCTGGTCTCTGGGTCTTCTCCTGGGTGACCTGGATGTGTGAGAGTTTGTGTTTTTTATCTGTATTTATTTTTTGTTTTATGTTGTTTTTGTGTTTTCCCTGTTCTTGCTCTGTCTTGAGTCGGCTACCCCCAAAATGGGGATTGGGCCTGAGCATATAGATAGATAGATAGATAGATAGATAGATAGATAGATAGGTTGGTTGGTGGTGGGTATAAGAAAGGCTGTTACAGAGGTTGGGTAATGTGAGGGTAGGCCTACTTTATAAAAACAGGTTGCGCTACATTTTCCTCACTCATCGATGCCATCTTGATACCTCTTCACTACTATGTATTCGCTTTAGGGTCAAATTAGACGTAGGTTGACAAAGGAATGAGAGAGAGAGAGAGAGAAAGAGTGAGTGAGAGTGAGAGAGAGAAATACAGACTTTGCAGTCCCTACTAGGCAGTCCGGTTTTAAATCTAAACAAAAAAATTGCTAGGGTTTAAGACAAGAAAAGTAATGCGGGAGAGAGAGTTACAAGGAGTTACAGGGAATAGTTAGTATCTCAGACCTTGCGGTCCATTCCGAAGATACTAGATACTCGAAGTGGAAGGAGAGAAACTGTTTAGTGCACAACACTCATTAAAGAGTGTGCAAAATACTATCTACTCTCTTCTTGAACTGCTCTACTGAAAAACATTTTACAACTTTACAAATTTGGAGGGAAGTTTGTTCCAGGTAGAACAAACCTTATAATTATGTGAAAAAGTATCCACAGATACTAGTGCTGAACCTTTTCAATTCTAATTTCCAGATATGGCTGCGAGTTTGATTCATATTGAGGCTAAACATATTGCTATAATCCTCGTTGTCAAACTCATTAAGTACCCGGCATTTTAAAAACTTCAATGAGCTGACCTCGTAGTCTGCGTGTCTCCAACGGAAAGAGATCAAGAGCTCTCAACCTCCTCATAGCTCACCGTACTCAGTCTTTCTAATCGATGGAATAAGCTTTGTAGCCCTAGCTTGTACGGTACGGTACTATTTCCAGTCGCTCTATATCTTTCCTGAGTGTTGGAGATCAGAATTGAACAGCATACTCCAGAAGCCGTATCAGTGTTGCAAAGCGGGAGGACTCTTTATTTATTTCTATACTATACCGGTACTTAAGATGCCTCATATAGCCCAATGCTTTCCGAGATTTCTTCTCTACTTCAATGCACTGCTTTGAAAACTTAAAGAGAGAGAGAGATTGTGTGTGTGTGTGTGTGTGTATGTATGTATGTATGTATGTATGTATGTATGTATGTATGTATGTATGTATGTGTGTATGTGTGTCGGTAAAACAATGGTGCAGGTATAGGTTAATGCCCCTTAATAGTGATGATGGCGGTAATAACGGACACTGTGAGAGAGAGTGTGTGTGCGTGCGTGTATGTGTAGCCTTTTTAGGAGAATATTAGTAGGCTATTTTTTTTTAAGTTACGTTAGGTTTGTATAAGGATATTCGAATGCTTAAATTATGGAGAGAAAAAAATAAGAACTGTCTGCCTAAAAAAAAAAACTAAATAAAAATAAAACAAGGAAAAAAAATAAAATATACTTGTAAAAATCGTCCCCGGTGTTAAACAGGATATTTACCAAAAATAAAAATAATAATAATAATAATAATAATAAATATATGCAATAATCGACCAAAAAATATACCCATCCCCTTAACCCTTTCAAGATCCAATACACATATCTTTTCAGTTTTCCGGCCATTATTAGACGATTTTATTCATATTAGGAAGAGTATGTGGAAGTCAGAGTTAATTGAGATAGTATTTAAGCTTACAATGCCCTCAGATCCTTCGGATCCTCAGGATAACGTCTTTGGATTTATGCTCAAATGACCTGCCTATAAAGCCAATTATTTTGTTTGCCTTCTTAACAACTTCTGAACATTGTTGACTCGGTTTTAGGTTACTCGATATTGGGAGTAACAATATCGAGTAACCTAAAACCGAGTCAACAATGTTCAGAAGTTGTTAAGGCAAACAAAATAATTGGCTTTATAGGCAGGTCATTTGAGCATAAATCCAAAGACGTTATCCTAACCCTTTATAATTCCTTAGTCCGCCCTCTTCTGGAATACTGCATTCAATCCTGGTGCCCTTATTACCAAAAAGATATAGACAAGCTAGAACGAGTTCAACGTAGAGTTACCAAAATGATACCTAGCCTAAAGAACAAACCATACGAGGAGCGTCTTAAAGAATTAAATGTATTTCCTTTAACCCAGCGCAGATTAAGAGGCGACTTAATTCAAGTGTTCAAAATCATCAAAGGCATCGACAATATGAACTGTAGTAAGTACTTCACTATCGACCAATCTAATTACACGCGGGAAAACGGGTGCAAAATTATTGGTAAATCTTTTAACTTACACGAAGCTAAACATTTCTTCTTCAATCGAGTTGTCAACTTATGGAATGGGCTTCCCCGAGATGTTATAGACTGCAGCACCGTTGATTCATTTAAACTTCGCCTAGACAAATATCTCGCATCAAACCCGCGACTGACTGCGTTTGTGAATGAGTAACTTTATTTTATCCTCCCCTCAGTTACTGACCCCTCTGTCCCCTACTAACTTCCTAATCCTGCCACGGACATTAGTTCCAGGGCAGTGGTTCCCTTTCCAATGTTCCCTTGCCCACTCTAGACCACTGTTTGGACACTTGATCCTCAGTGTTTTGGAGGACAAGCAGCCTAGAAGGGTCACTAGACATGTTGTTGCTTGATTTCCTTTGTATTCCTTTGTAAGCTGTATAAAATCGTCTAATGATAGCCGGCATAGACTGTCAAAATGCGTCATAATCTTCAAAGGGTTAACACCAATGAAAGTGTATATAAGGCCTATGAATGTGTTGTATGGATACAGTAGGCTATATACTATCACTTATGCAAGGCAAGCTAAGAGGATGAATGCCGGTACAGTGGCGCTAATAAGTGATGTCTCGGCAGTCGGCACCAAGTATGTTTTGTCATTTTGATCAATAATTGGTATCAGCAATATATAAGCTTCATTTCTTCATATCGAGTGAAATATGCAAACATGTTCCTACACCTACCCACCCTATTCAACATCTGACAGACATTAATACATCACAGAGCAAGCCAAACGTAATGACAGCTGGGACATGACTTATTAGCGCGACCGTACATGGTTATACAATATACATCATAATTATAGGCTAGGTTTACAGGCAGTGTACCGTACGTGTCAAACGAAATCCGATCCCATTATGTGTAGTCTTCATTATTGTATACGTAGGGATAAATTGATGGCTTATAGTTCAAATTATGTGTTTGGAAGGGAAACATTACCAAACGAATACTAATTTGTTTGTACCGTACTCCTATTCATTCAAGTCTTCAAACGAAATTGCTCCGGTTTGATACCTTAATAATAATACTGGGTAATAGGAGATATACTGTCACTTGTGCAGTAGTTGGAATATAGGGGGAAACAAAAAAAGCTAAGAGGATGAATACATGGTTTAAGGCCCTAAATCATATAGGTTTACAAGTTAGCCATAGTCTGTTATTTTTGTTTTCTTCTCCAGCTGATGGTAAATTGGTATCTCGCCATCCTGATTACTTGGCTATTACCAAAATTTTGTAGCGAAATATGTTGCTAATTCTGGAAACCTTGGCAATAATATGACGCAGAGACATTGGAGCATCACATCATCCCATTAACCCCTTCTGTACCGGCGACGTCTTTTTAGTTTTATTCTAGCTACTATTAGACGATTTTATTCAGTTTCAAATGGGCCTCCAGCAACTAAAAGACTTGGAACTATCTCGCTTAGCCTAACCTTTTTTGCTATCACAGATCTTTCGTAAACTGCACAAAATCTTCAAAATTAGCTAGAATATGATTTAATACCGGCGCCGGTACAGAAGGGGTTAATAATCGATAAATCAGATGCCAAGGGATTCAATTTACCGCCAGCTGAACACAAACGCACTATAGTTATATCACCATACACGAGGATATGTTTTGTCGTACTGGTAATATATGTGGATGTGTGTGTGGATATTAACCCTTTCACGCACAGGACGCGATTGGAGCCTATTCTGGGATATATACTTTAAAGCCTTTGTGACCAACAGGGATGTTTGAAAACCTTTAGTTACCGGTAGTTACTTCAACCTCTGCAGTTGTCTTTGAGTTAGCTGTGGGCAGAACACTAATTTTGGAGAGGTAATTATAAGATAGAGAGAACTCTATTTCTGATTGCTAATCGGCAACCCCCGTGTCCATAGGATAGCGAGAGGGTTAAGGGGGTAGTACTCGCTTTGTATGGACCCCCTTCTCCCTCACGTTTAGAATATTAGTTTTGAGACTTTAAGATGGTCGATGTGTGTGGATATTAACCCTCTCGGACATATGACGCGATTTTGAGCCTATTAGGGATACCGGTACTTTAAAGCCTTTCTTACCATCAGGGGTATTTATAAACCTTTAGTTTAGTTACTTCAACCTCTGCAGTTGTCTTTGAGTTAGCTGTGGGCAGAAAACTAATTTTGGAGAGGTAATTATAAGAGTGAGAGAACTGTTTCTTATTGCTAATCTGGCAATCTCTGCGTCATATGTGCGTGATAGGGTTAAGGGGGTAGTACTCGCTTTTTCTGGACCCCCTTCTCTCTCATGTTTAGAATATTAGTTTTGAGGCTTTAAGACGTTCGTTCCGTTAGTTTGGCTATTTTGAGACCTTTCACCTAATGTTTGTGCCAATCTTAAGAACTTTCGTGCCCTTTAGAAACTCAAAAATAAATTAATAAATAAATGTATAGACCAAATACCAAGCACTACCCCCTTAATGTGTACAGATGTATAGTTGTATACTTTGAATGAATATATTTTATACTTTCCAGTGGTGTTGGTAAGCAAACTGTGTATGCTAATATATTCAATGTGGCTTTGTCATGTTGAGACTTGTTTCGATACCATACACTAAGATATGAATAATTTTGAATGTGTGCCTTTTGGGAAATTAGATGTGGATATATGTGAATGGGAATAGGCATATAGACCTATGGTATTGCAAATTCAACATAGTAATTACGGAGTCGATTATTTGTATTAGTATTATTACTTCAACAGTCCAACTCAAAATATCACCGACATGAAAATAAAAGTTACGGTATTCGGCCAGGTAGATTTTTTTTTTAAAGACATCCGTCTACGTATTGTGAAAGAGCTTGTGATTTCCGAAAATCAGTTTGACGTATTGGCAACTAAATATATTCTCAAAATTAAGTTAAGAAAATATATAGGACCTGTTCGATTCGTGTTTTTAAAGTTATTTATGTATTTATTGATTTCATATATATATATATATTTGGATGGGGAAATATTGGAACAAGTAGAAATATCTAGGAGGAACGATAAACAGGAGTGGAGGTATGGAGATGGAGGTAAAACGGAGTGTGTGAAGGAAGGAAGGTTTTCGGAAGCGGTATGTGGAAGATGAGAAATCTCTGAATGAAAGTAAAAAGTGAAATGTATCAAGGAATTGTTGTGCCAACAGTGATGTATGGGGCTGAGACATGGTCTCTGAAGGAAAAGGAGAAAAAGCTGGATGTGATGGAGATGAGCTGCTTGAGGAGTATGTGTGGAGTTACTCGTAGAGACAGATTGAGGAATGAAGAGATACGTAGGAGTGGGGCAGCTGGAACATTTGTCGGCCAGAGTGGACAGAAGGGTGCTGAGCTGGTTTGGTCATGTTGAACGAATGGAAGATGAAAGGCTTACAAAGAGAATATGTGAGTCAGATACAAGGGGAGATAAAGGGCAGGAAGACCCCCATTGAGTAGGAGAGACTGTGTAAAACAAGCTTTGGATGATAGAGGAATGACTAGATCAGGCAAGGGAAGTGGTAATAAACAGAAGTGAATGTAGAATGCTTGTGAATAGATGAGTGAACACGTGGTCATTTGGGGGAAGGGGTCGAGCGCAAGTTGGACTAGATAATAGTCCATCAGGCGCCTAGCCCGGGCCCCGGGGAGACAGTTTATAAATGAAGGGTGCGCCTGGAAGTGTGGTGGGCTGGTTGTGGTTTCGCTCTGCTGCATGTCTGCCTAACCGAGATCGAAACCTCTCCGGGTGGTTGGGGGCCGGGGGAGTGCTGGAGGGACCTTGGTGACCCTGGTCTCTGGGTCTTCTCCTGGATGACCTAGATGTGTGTGAATCTGTATTTTGTGTTTGTGTGTTCATTGTTTTATGTTGTGTCTCTATTCAGGCTCTGTCTTGTGTCCCCCCCCCCCCTCAAAACAAAAATGGAAAAGTGGGGATTGGGCCTGAGTATATAGATAGATGTACCGGTATCATGGTTTTATATAAAGTACGAAGGACTGTCGCATTTTAGTTTTTACCCATTATCCAGCAATCTTAGCACACACCCCCGACTATAGTCTGTTTATTTTCAGCTGAGGGTAAATTGCCATGTCCTTAACCCTTTCGCTGCAGGTGACGTTCTGGAATGTTTGTTCAAGTTACAGCAATTTCCAGGCTTTGAAAGCCTGTAAAAAACTTAAAAATCGAGTGTCAGTGGGTGGAAGCGTGAGGGGCCCACCTCCGACCCTCAGAGCACCGAGCGGCTCACTGAGCTAGGCTGTGTCTCGGGCGAGTCTCTCTCATCAGTGTAGCCAAGCGAGCGAGTGTTACATAATAGCGGGGTTCCCGCGTTTCACTGGGATCACTGCGGGTGAACCAGACCACGTATATGGTCCGTTCTGGTGTCATTTTGAAGCTATTTTCGCCTAGTTTTCGGCAGAATACACTTCATTTAATGCAGATGCTTGATTTATCATTCAGGAATGCCTGAATATGCCCTAAATAGCCCAAACATAGCCGCAGCCAAAGGGTTAATATGATTACTCGCTTATTACAGAGATTTTGTACCGAAATAGGTAATTTTTTGTAAAAGACTCGCAGCGTTATTATACATCATTTATTAGGGAAAGTGAAGCTCTATGGAATCCTTATAATATATTCACATAGATTCCACTGTGGAAGAATAGTTAACTATAGTTTTGATGTAAATACTACCGCAACTACGAATCTTGTTTCAGAGACCTAGTATATTAACCTAACCAAACAACCAAACCTAACCTAACCCTAGAGTGCCCTAGACCCAGTACGTGGGATACAACACTAGCCCTTGCAAGTTGCATGCCAGCTACTGTGGGTTCATATATTAGACATACAATAACATCTTTGTAGAACATAACACTTTACCGTAGCGAGTGTACTCCATTTCGAACACTTTTTGTAAACATGAACACGTCCGTAGGAGAGCGCTCAAGATTGCGGGACTGAGTTTGTTTACGCGCGGGACTATTTATATCGACAAAATCGAGTTACAAAACTTATCAAAACTATTCTACCACAACGGAATCTATGTGAGTATATTATAAGGATTCCATAGAGCTTCACTTTCCCTAATAAATTATGTATAATAACGCTGCGAGTCTATTCACGATAATTATCGAGTCCTGCAGTACCGGTAGTCTCCTTGAATGCTACCCATCCACGGAGGTCTTAAGTAAAATAGGACCGATTATAGCAGGTTTGCATGGTAGAATTAATATGAAAGAATAACTCAAAGGCTGTCACACCAAAATTACCGGAGAAAACGGTGTGTAAATCCTGTAAATCCAGACCAAAATCACTGAAGAAAACGGTGTATCCTATAAATCCAGACCAAACTTGCTGGAGAAAACAGTGTGTAAATTCAGACCAAACTTACTAGAGAAAACGGTGTGTGAATCCTGTAAATCAAGACCAAAATTACTGAAGAAAACGGTGTGTAAATCCAAACCAAAATTACTGGAGAAAACGGTGTGTAAATCATGTAGGCCTATCCAGACCAAAATTACCAGAGAAAACGGTGTGTAAAGCCAGACCAAAATTACTGAAGAGAACGGTGAGTACCGGTAATACCTGTAAGCCCACCTTAGGCTTTGGGAACAATTTTGTTTGAAGACTTGAATGAATTATGAATATGAGAAGGAATACAGGAAAATTAACATGAAATAGGGGTATTCTGCAGAACAACAACTCCAAAGACAATATGAGAAGGACTAGCCTACAATATAATTAACATGACATAATTGCTATGGCCATTTTATCACTTCCAAAGACAATATGAGAAGGAATACAAGACAATATAATTAACATGACATAATTGCTATGGCCATTGTATCACTTCCAAAGACAATATGAGAAGGAATACAAGACAATTAACATGAAATAGCATTGTTTTGGCCATTTTATCACTTCCAAAGACAATATGAGAAGGAATACAAGACAATTAACATGAAATAGCATTGTTTTGGCCATGATATCACTTCCAAATACAATATGAGAAGGAATACAAGATAAATAGTATTGTTTTTGGCCATGATATCACTTCCAAATACAATATGAGAAGGAATACAAGACAATTAACATGAAATAGCATTGTTTTGGCCATTTTATCACTTCCAAAGACAATATGAGAAGGAATACAAGATAATTAACATGAAATAGCATTGTTTTGGACATTTTATCACTTCCAAAGACAATATGATAAAATTGGCATGACAGAAATTGTGTTGGCCATTTCATCCCTTCCAAAGACATAATTGGAACTATAAACCATAATTTTATCTTTGCATAGCCTATACAATAATAAAGACTAAAAATCATGGACTCGCCGTTTGCAACATCACTTACACACAGACACACACTACTACGCGTAAACACATCTCCCATATATACCCCCGTACTTCATTCTTCCCGCCCTCAATGGTTGCCTAGCTTAATGGAATTCCTAGCTGCATTATTAACCTAGCTATGGGAGGCGGTAAAGGTCACATGGAGGTAAGAATGGGCGCTTTTGACTAACCTTTTCTCCGATGGTTCAGACGTCAACAAAGACACAAGCTGTGAGAGTCACTTCGCTGGTGCAGCTTTTCAATCCACACTTTCAACCACCCCTTCCTTCCTTTAATCTCCGTTGTATATTTTGTGGAAGGTGTTTCACTGGCTACTCGTATTCACAAACCCGTGTAATGTTTCGTATTCCGGGTAGTAGTGGTGATAATACAAAATGGAACGGTTATACACCGGGGCGCATATCCTCACTCCACGAGCTTGTATGGCACACTGACTGGCCGAACAGTTGATCCAGCTGATGCTGTTGTTGCCTGAAGACCCTGTAGTACACAGACGCTGGCCAACCTCCGCCATATTTAAACTACTGTTGTCATTAGCCTTGTTTTACACTTGAAAATACCCATATTCATTTATTACACTCGGCAATGCTGGTACATAAAATAATATTCAGGCTTTGTATCTAACTTCTACATGATCAAAAGTAAAATATCACTCCATTAATAGTTCATTATGGCACCAACATGGCTCCCTGACAAGTAGATGTCTTATCTCTCTTTACTATAGAATCTTCAGTGTTGTCACCATCTTTCATAACAGATTATTGCTCTTGCGCACAACGTTTTCTTACGTTTGTTTAACCGTACCTTTAAACATTATCAAGAGCACATTGGAATACAATATCTAAAGCTGTGTTGTTGCGTGTTTAATATAGGTAAACAAAATATTCATTATTTGTAGGCTACACGAAACACTAAATCATTACATGTGGCACAGAACAATGCTTTACGATGGTATATAAACAGTTGTTACGTTATTCATTTTGCATACAGAGTTATGATAAAAATCAATATGTGTAAATCATCAAGGTAATTATAGCCTAGTAATATAGGTGTATTAATATGGTAGGTTTATGCTTCATGGGTGAAGCTGAAATTGGAATGTTCACGAAATAATATAATGTTCGAAGTAAAATAGAAAGGTTTTATTGCGACCGCAAATAGCAATAGTGGCAACTCTGATGGCACTTCCGTAAAGAAAACGACGCTATATGATTTAAATGGTAGGCTACACTATAAGATTTATACTGATAGAGCATCCCATTTTTGTTACGAAGTGGCTACGGGACACCACCAGTGGTGTCTCGCAGCCCAGCCACACTGGGTAGGCTACGGGACACCACCACAAGTGTTTTCGTATTTATCGCCATATAATTCAGCCAATTAGACTGTTGAATCGAAATTCTTTGGATTATTATTTATATTATCATTAAAAACGTTGGACGTTATTAAATTATAATCCTACATGTTGTATATACAGACCTATTCCACACTCAACTTCCTACGCCACACACACTCACACATACCTATTTATACATCTAACTAGGCTTATATATAGCCGTTATATATGTGTGTATATTCTTCGTCTTACATATCCATCTTATAAGAACATATGGGAGTCTGCAGAAAGTCGATTGGCCAAAACAAGGCAGATCCCTCTCACAACCAACCCCTCTCGTTCATACGTTTATCTAATTTTATTTTGAAACTCTCTGTCGTTCTTGATCCCCACAATGGCGCTAGGTAGCCTATTCCACATGTCAATTATCTACATATCTGTTACCATTATGGTATAATGATCAAACAGAAGTAGTCATTCATACTTGCATAACGTGCTATAAGACAGCTTGACGACGTTCACAAGCACAAGTGCGTCAATGTGTGGATAGTTACATGAAAAAACCCGCTGACCGCTGGTCAGCGGGTTTTTTGTTGGCAACCTTCTTCGGCCGCACTCACATGGTAGCAATATAAATGTTTTATAATGCTATAGATTTACCAATTACCATCCCTATCCTAAATTAACCAAACATCACATTTGGATGCCAATAATCACCAGACAATATATGCATCATCAATTGAGAAACGTTACCTATTATCTTCTATGTTGATTCACTATATAAACACACACAAACTCATGCACATTCACATTTTCACGCACAAAATCATTCAGGAACACATATTCGTATTCCTACCCACAATGTCATTAACTCGCATTGCGTGTATTCACCTTGACGAACAAGTTCGGTGATTTATATTCATATAATCTCTCTCTCTCCGCCGCAATGTTGCATCTCTCTCGCTATTCTATCGCTACTATAATAATCAGTGTTCCTCAGAGCTATCATAAGAACATAAGAAAATGGGAGTCTTCAGAAAGCCGATTGGCCTAAGCAAGGCAGATCCCTGTCCCACACAACCCCAATTACAAAGCCCAATTATAGGCTCAACACTCTAATACCCTGAGGATCATCTTACCAAACCGGTTAGAGATTAACGCAGGATTACGGGGGTCTGCAGAGCGCTGATTGGCCCAACCCGGCTGATCCCCCTTCACACCCAACCCTTCTCGTCCATATCCCAGTGCATACCACCTCCTTTACGTAGGGCACGTGGTACCCGTCTTGCAACTCAATCCCACCCCTACTCTGTGCAACTCTCCAACCCAAGAGTGAAACGTTACTCTCAAACTTTCTTCTATTCAACATCTGAGCTCTGGAACTCTCTCCCAGAATCAGTCTTTCCCTCTTCCTATGACTTTAATTGCTTCAAACTCCGTGTGTCCAGGCATTTTGGCTCGAACGTCCCTTGATTTTGGCCCTGTCACTCTTTCGACTATGGGGGAGGCACTCGCTATAGGCAGTTATGCCTTTTGCCTCCCTCAATCACATAGAAAAAAAAAAACAAAAAAATCTACACACACACACACACACACTTTTAGATTACCACTCGACAACGCACATATATTCGAACATACATTCACAATTACACACTCGCCTTCACATTTCCAATCAGATTACACACACACACATTGATATTCCCTCCCACAATCGCACCCACACTCTAATGTTCTTTCAGAACCACACGCACAAATACATATTCGCATTCCTAATCACAAACACAAACACACATTCACAAAGACAAGTTATGTGAATGACTCTCTCATTCTCTCTCTATCACACACACACACAACACATACACACACATACTCACACTCACACAAAACACATACACACACATACTCACACACTCACAAACATATTGTACATTCATTATTATTTTCATACTTCAGTTATACAAACACATATTTCCACTCACAAACGTACAGGCTTTATGCTCGTACATGCACATTCCTACTAGTGCATACAAGCTTGCACTGCGCCCCCCCCCCCCCCCCCCCCCAACTGGCCTACGCAAGGCAGATCCAGCTCACACCCAATTAATTCATTAAGCTATTCAGTTTATTCTTGAAAGCCTACTGCTACTGAGCTGATCACTTTACAGTGTACTTTGCAATTTATTTCACAAATAAATAATTGTGTTCCTTCCAAATTATGACCCAAACGTACATGCCATTACACACGCACATACATACTCATGTAGACATGCATTTGAACATCCATATAACATTCGTAAACAAACATTTATTTACGCACATATACTGTATTTGCATTACTTTATATTACACTCACAAACATATTAATTTACACAAACACATGTAACTATCCACACATTGACGCACTTGTGCTTGTGAACGTCGTCAAGCTGTCTTATAGCACGTTATGCAAGTATGAATGACTACTTCTGTTTGATCATTATACCTTAATCGTGACAGATATGTAGATAATTGACATGTGGAATAGGCTACCTAGCGCCATTGTGGGGATCAAGAACGACAGAGAGTTTCAAAATAAAATTAGATAAACGTATGAACGAGATGGGTTGGGTGTGAGAGGAATCTGCCTTGTTTTGGCCAATCAACTTTCTGCAGACTCCCATATGTTCTTATAAGATGGATATGTAAGACGAAGAATATACACACATATATAACGGCTATATATAAGCCTAGTTAGATGTATAAATAGGTATGTGTGAGTGTGTGTGGCGTAGGAAGTTGAGTGTGGAATAGGTCTGTATATACAACATGTAGGATTATAATTTAATAACGTCCAACGTTTTTAATGATAATATAAATAATAATCCAAAGAATTTCGATTCAACAGTCTAATTGGCTGAATTATATGGCGATAAATACGAAAACACTTGTGGTGGTGTCCCGTAGCCTACCCAGTGTGGCTGGGCTGCGAGACACCACTGGTGGTGTCACGCAGCCCAGCCAGTGAGGCTGGGCTACGGGACACCACCAGTGGTGTCCCGTAGCCCAGCCTCACTGGCTGGGCTGCGGGACACCACTGGTGGTGTCCCGTAGCCACTTCGTTTTTGTTATGTACCCATTTCAGTGTCCTATCATAGTTTATTAATATATGAATACGTTGGAATGGTGATGAAACTAAGAATTACATTATAATATTAGCCAATGAATAATATGCCAGGTGAAGGTATTGAGGGATAATCCTTTACAACGGGACCTCGCTGCTACTTTCTACTTACCTAGTTTTCTGAAGAGTGTAGAGAGGGGAGAAGGGGTGTTGGAGAGGGAGGAAGCTGTTGGAGTGGCTTTGTTGTGTGTTATGTGCTGCGTTCAATATTGGCAGAGAGAGCCATGTAAACAGGTGAAGCTAGCTGAGCGGTCATCTTACTTCGCTCGTATTGGGTGATAATATAAGCTACAGAGCCGTTGCAAAAGACGGTAACTAAAGTAGAAAAGGAATTGACCACTTGCGAGTTTCCAGCTATAAAGAAGTTGGAGCTGTAGACATCGATATTATGCAGAATTGTTAACTAAGATAAGGTTGTAGTAAATATATTTATACATAAAACCAAATCATTCCTACTTTCTACCCATCAGAAACGTATATGATTATTGCATTTCTGTATACTAGTGATGCTGATGACTCCAACTTCCTTGCAAGTTTTGTTCTATAATGAAGTTGGAGCTGTAGACATCGATATTTAGCAGAATTGCCAGCTAAAATAAAGTAGTGCAATATAAAATACATAAAACTCAATTCAACATACAGTAATATAATAATAATATAATAATAATACTTTATTTCAGACTCACACAGTACAGAGGGGACCATACTGGGGTCCATATATACCTTACAGTAACATAAATATATATAAATATATATAAGCTACTGTACATAGGCTACATAAAATAAAAAGAAATTAAATAATACCCAGCTTGCTATCATGTAGTTCACAGCACTGCCTCAACCAAAAACAGTGGTCATCAAACTACTGTGTTACCAAAACCACTGTCCTAATTGTGTACAGTACCATGCCTCACATCATTTAGCTTCCGGTACAGTATGTTGCTACAGTACAGTATAGGAATATCGGTACTGTACTGCACTATGAGGATCAGTACCGGTATGCTAATTCTGTAGAGTAGCAGACCTGAAATCATTACTTAAGGTTAAATATAGAGCAACTTCCTCCAGTGTGCCTGGATCCTGGAGGTGTACACTATGCTTGGAGTTTGTAGCATTTTAATGATCCTGTTCTCAGAAGTGTTAAGGCGCTGAATGAATTTATATGTTAGCTTTCTAATGAGTGATTTGTAACAGTGTAAGTTCATATAGGCACATAGCGTACTTGTACTCTCATATTTTGAGAGCCCCAGAAACATTTTCATGATATTGTGATATGAGATACTTAGTCTATTCACTGTCATTTTCTTATAGTTCCACCATAGTTGTGCTGTATACATTGGTGAGCAGTAGGAGTTGAACAATGTGATTTTTGTATCCCATGTGCACATATGAAATTTTCTTAATATTGAATTTCCCTGCATGTAAAGTTGCCTTCGCTGACGACCCATATCCTCATCATCTGAGCGATCACTTGAAATATAGTGTCCTAGATACTTTACTTTACTTACTTCTTCTATAATTTCTTCATACAAATGGAATTTAGGTAGCTTTTTTATTTCAATAGAAAGTTAGATTTAAATATTATGATATTGCTCTTTATAGGATTAAATTTGACTGAATGTTCGATTCCAAATTTGTCACATACTCTTAATAATTTATCCAGTCCTGCTCCAGAGGGCGCGATTAAGGCTAGGTCATCAGCATACATGAGATGATTTACAATGGTGCTGCCAATACAGCACCCAGTGCGAGTCTTGTTCAGCTCCAGACTAAGATCATCCATGTAAACGTTGAAAAGATACGGAGACAATATCCCCCCCTGCCTAACACCATTGGTTACGGCGAAAGAGCCTGACAGGATGTTGCCCCATCTTACACACATTTTTTGATTAGCATACCAGAAAATAAGTATCCTAACAATATAGCTAGGCACTCCCCTGTTAACTAATTTTTCAAATAAAGTTTTGTGACACACCCTATCAAAAGCCTTACTTGCATCAAGAAAACAAGAGAAAATTGAGCTATTTAGTTTGTTGTATGTATCAATCACTTCTTTCAGCACATATATGCACTGGTCTGTGCCGTGATTTTTCTTAAAGCCAAACTGATTGCTGCTGGTGACAATATATGCAGACATTCTTTCTAGCATTATCATTTCAACTACCTTACTCACCACACTAGCAAGTGCTACTGGGCGGTAGTTGTCTTTAGCTGTAATTTTACCTGATTTATCTTTAATGACAGGAACAAGTATTACGGATATCATAGACTCCGGCAGGACACCATGCGTAAATAGACTGGTGATGCAAGAACTAAGTTTATCTATTAACAACTTATCTGCATATTTAAGATGTTCTGCATATATACCATCCAGCCCACAAGCTTTATTTAGGTTAAGTTTTCTTATGGCATTCTCAAGATCACTTTCAGTCACTTTAATGTCTTCATGATTACTATCTTTCACATATTGAATTGCACCATTAGTAGACCTTTGGTTTACACTGTTAAGTAGTTCCTTAAAATGAGTTTTCCATAAGTCAGCAATGTTCTCTTCACCCGTAACCCCCTCAACACTGACAGGTAATGGTGTGTTACAATTTTGCATGGATCTGATGTCCTTCCAAAAACAGTTAGTATCCTTTTCTGCCAGACTCTTTGCAAGGGCTTCCTTCCTTAATTGGTTTTCATTTTGCTTAATAAATCTAATGGCATATTTGGTCCTAGCCTTTGCTCTTTTGTGAAGTTCAAATATAGGCCCCTGTCTAGGCTGACCTACTTCAAGCCAATGAGACCTAGCATCTCTGGAGGCCTGATACAGGTCAGCCACATAGTCTTGCCAACCTGGCTTATTGAATGAGGACTTATATTTACGGCTACTAAAAATACTTTCCCCCGCTTTTGATAAAGAATCTATTATACTATTGTAAAATTTAATAATGTCCTTTCTGTGTTGTGCATCACTACATTTTGGATCCCTGCATTGTGCTACACCATTACCATCATATTGCACCCTATTTAATAAGTCCTTGGTTTTATCACAGTACATTTGGCACTCTTCATTTGAGATTACATTCCATGGAACTTTTGCCTTGATGCTATTGCTAGTTTCTGTTATTTCCGGTGCTTTATTAATTTGGATTGTTAATTCTATAGGTATGTGGTCGTCATCCGTAATGTCGTATCTTATGGCCATTTCTGAGATAGAGTCATGAAAGTCAGAGCTAGAGATTGCATGATCAAGCCACGACCTGGTCTCCCATGCTTCACTAACATATGTATAGCTATTTTCTGGAAGCAGGTTTTTGGAAGACAAAATTAAACCTTGCTCCTCACAAAACCTTAACATATGTTTAGCAAACATGGAACCACCCAACTCGTGAGGGGTAGCATTCCAATCACCTACCACTGAGTAACACGTTATCTCTAATTCAGAAATTAGGCCACCAAGCTCCCCTAACTTTTCCAATAAAGTTCTTCATTTTCTGCACACTGATACGGTAAGTAAACACAAAATATTGCAAATTTTCTGTGTCCCACTTCCAGCTGTATTCCCGCACACCAGCTTAAATTTGTCTCAATGGTTTTAATTACACTATCTAGGCACGATCTCCACATTATTGCAACTCCCCCTGGGGGGTGACCTGCCACAATACCATCACGTGTGTCCGTAGTGGAGACCCCGTACCCATGGAAATCTTTATCTAATATGTTCAAATTACCTAAGTCCTGTTTTGTGTACCAGGTTTCCTGAAGGCAGACTGTCATTGGTCCTTAATGTAGATACGATGTCAGGTCGCAACAGGAGATTCCTCTTTGTTTTGGGGAGTCCTCTGCAATTGTATGAAGTTACTTTTATACTTGCTGCTGTTGTTGGTATCTCCTCCATTACTGCGAGTTGGATAGTGGTGTGCGATGCCTCCAAGTCCCAGAAACCTCTGCACTGTCCTCATTGGGATATTGTCTTGGTTCTCTGTACCAGTTGACATATGCATCTTCTGGCCACAGGTCAGGATTCATGAAAACATCTGGATCTGGACATTCGCTAGTTATACAAAAGGAGGCACAGGTAGTGGGCCTGGAGAGGGTGGTCAGCTGTCTTACCTCTATATTTATATGTAGATTATCAGCCAAGTATATCTTGAGATTCTCAGCAGTAACACTAGGGTTGAATCCTGTGGCAAACACCCTAGCTAGTCGGGGCCTTTTGATGGTATTGAGGCCAGTATCCTTGCCCCTACCTTTAATTCCTGGCTGGTTTCTCGGTCTAGGGTGAACTTGCTCGCCTTCCCTAGAGTAGCGAGGCTTGCCATTCACCCATTTGATCATAGTCCATGGGTTTTCCCTTGCATTGGCTCCTTCATTTGGTTCAGTTTGTGTAGGTAAATTTGAGGATGGTGTAGCTGGCACTGTATTATCTTCTCTCGTTGCCGACGATAAAGATTGCTGTTGTGTTCGGTGTAAGTCAGGTGTCATCAGTTGTAGTACAAGGCGCTCTATGACTTTGGAGGGGGTGCAAAGGAGTGTGATAGGGCGGTGTGAGGAGGATAGCGTGGGGTCTTTGTTAGGTTTGGGGAATGTGATGATGATACCATGCTTCCAGATGTCTGGTATTGTGTTGTGTGAGTAGCTGTAGTTTGATATGTTAGTGAGTGCTTGTATGCCTTGTGATCCCAGGTGTCTGAGGTGAATGTTGCTTATGTTGTCTAAGCCACAGGCGGGTGAGAGCTTGAGATTGTTGATGATATGCTTTGTCTGGGTGTTGGTGAAGGGTGTATAGTCAGGGTCTGTGGGGAATTATCTTTTGCGTCGGATGACACGTCGGTCGTCTTTGTGGGGTTTTAGGTGACTGACATGAGAGAAGTAATTGATGAGAGTGTTTGCTTGTTGTTTACGTGAAGGAGTAGAGTCTGTTGTTGTGATTGCAGCATGTGATTGTGTTGTGTTGCTGTTGGAAAGTGTGATGCTGTTTAGTGTTTTGTAGAGCTTTTTGGGGTTTGTTTTGTGATCGAGTGTTTGTAGGAAGTTATTCCAATTTAGTGTTTGTTGTTCTTGTATTATGTTGTTAATCTGGATGTTGAGTGCTTGAATTTGTTGATTGATGTCTTGTGTGTGGGGTGCTGGGGAGTGTTTCAGTGTGTCGCGTTGTATGATGAGGTTTTGAATTTCTGGTGAGAAGTTGGGGTTGTGTTTTTTTATGTTACCTCTTGGAATGTGTTTCTTGTCGGCGTTTTGGATAGTCGTGTTGAATGAGTGCATTGTTGATGTTAGTGATGGGTGTACTGTTTAAGGTTTCAAAGTGTTGTTCTGTCTCATTTGTGAAGCTTCCCAGTTAGCTCTTTTATAGTTAGTGTAAGTGTGTCTGTGGCTAGCTGGGGTGAGTCTTGTTTTGGTGGTGATAATGATCAGGAGGTGGTCTGAGCCCAAGGTTCTGACCACCCTCCAGGATGTTGTGGGGGCGAGTTCAGGGGAGCAAAAAGTTATATCAGGAGATGATGGGGTGTAGAAGGCTTGGTGGGGAGTATGGGTATGCTGATAAATGTTATTGAGGATATATAGGTTGTCTGTTTGGTGTTGTAAGACCAGCCCTCTGTCTGTGTCGGGGTTGTCGACAAACCAGGCCGACGTCTTTGCATTGAAATCACCACCCAGGATGATGTGTGGGGTGTTTGTGATGTGTTGTATTTGTGGTCTGTAATCATTTGGTACTGTAGGGGATGTTTGGGGAGGGATGTATGTGTTTATGATGGTAATGTTGGAGCTGTTGCCAGTGCGTATTTTAATTGATTGAATTTCTGTTGTGTTATCGTTTGGGGGGAGGAGGGATTTGGTATGTGCACTGGTGTATATATATGAAATTCCCTCACTTAAGATCCACACCAGACATGTCAAAACTATTTTGCAGAATCTCTCGGTAGATAAGGCTCCTGGTCCAGATGAAATTCCTCCAATAGTACTTAAGAATTGCTCCTTGGTGCTCGCTCCTGTATTGGCAAAATTTTTCCGTCTGTGTACACATACCTCATGCTTCCCAGTACCCTGGAAAGAAGCAAACATTCATCCAGTTCCTAAAAAAGGTGCCTCTTCAGATCCATCAAACTACAGACCAATAGCTATAACTTCCACTCTTGGTAAAGTCTTTGAAATTATATTAAATAATCACATAATTAAGCATCTGGAGAATAATAAATTAATCAGTGATAGGCAATATGGTTTTAGACGATGTCGATCAACTGCAGACATTCTTTGCCTTCTTACGAATCAAATCAACCAAGCTACAGACCAACATGGTGAAACACATACAATAGCACTGGATATATCAAAGGCATTTGATAGTCTGGCATCAATCCTTATTGTCGAAGATGTCACACTACGGCCTTGCATCATTAGTTCCACTAATTTCTTCTTATCTTCATAACAGAAAAATACGTTGTAATGGTAGATGGCCTTTATTCTCAATTTCACTCAATAAATGCTGGTGTTACCCAGGGATCAGTTTTGGCCCCAATTCTGTTCCTCATTCATATCAATGATCTCATATCTACCACTCATAATCCAATACATTCCTACGCAGATGACTCAACACTCCACAGTTCCTTCACATTTACCAATTCTTTCACCCAACCCGATCTTATAAATTCAAAAATAAACACTGCAATTTCTCTGAACCAGGACCTTTCTAGAATTAATGGATGGGGACAAAAGAATCTAGTTTCCTTTAATGCACAGAAAACCAAGTACATTCATTTTTCTAACCGACAGAATCTCACTGACTCCCATATATTTTTTAATGATGCTAATATTCCCACTTCCCCTAGTATTGACATTCTCGGTGTAACATTAACTACTAACTTGAGCTGGACACATTATGTTAGAAGCATTGCTAAGAATGCCTCTACAAAACTGGGACTCCTGTACAGAGTTCGAGAATTCTTCACTGACGAGCAGTTGGCCGTAATATATAAAAGTCATGTGCGTTCTCAGATGGATTACTGTTCACCTCTGTGGGGTGGAAGTGGAGTGGTTGCATTGAGGCAGTTGGACAAAATTCAAAATAAAGCTATTAGATTAATCAATAACCCTGCAATCACACAGGACCTTCCTACATTATCCATACGAAGAAACGTTGCATCCCTTGCATTATTCTACAGATATTTTCACAGCAATTGTTCCGAGGAACTTGCTTCAATTGTGCCGCCTCTCCACATCTTTCCCCGTAGAACTAGGGCAGCTGAGAGCGCCCATGAATTTACACTTTCTCCTCCACAATGCAGAACTTCTGCTTATCAGAATTCATTTATCCCCAGAGCTACTACTCTTTGGAATTCACTTCCCTCGAATTGCTTTCCACAAACTTACAATCTACAAATGTTTAAATCCAGTTGTTACAAACATTTTATGAATGGAGGATGCCTTTAGGCACATGGACCCTTTGGTTTTTGTTATGCCCTGTTTTTCTACAGGTTTAACTTGGGTAATGTGAGTTCTAAATGACTGGATATATAAGGCTGCATGCACAATACAAGATATGAGGAATAGAGAACACAAAGAAACACATGGTAGCAAGTTACATGATCACGTTTATTTATATACCACTGCAGAATACTCGTGCAAGACAATATAATAGAATCGAACAACACTAGCATAAGTGGATCTGGATGGAGCCTAGTCTCCCACTTCCAACGTTCAGGTATTAATCTTCTGATCACTGGCTTAATTAGCAAATTTTATTTTCTGGAAGACCTCAATATATTCATGTAATTCAATTTCACTGATTTGATCTCTTACTGGCTGGTCGCGTGCCCAAGTAGCAGCTCACAGTTAGGATTAGACACGCGTATATTGTAGAACACGGAAATCTCTAGTAACCTCATGGGGGTACTGATCTAAGTTGTATATTCTTATGGCAGAAATACGTAGAACACAAATCAGTGGGCGAACGTTAGATATCATTAGAGTTTTAATATCTGAATAAGGTAATTACGGGAGTCAATGTCGCCTGTTAATTAATGAGCACTGATCGCTTAGTACGTCCCAAATGGAATGGTTAAATATGAGTTATACTGGGCAAGGTTTTAGCCACTTTATAGAAAGTTAATAAGTGAGTGTCAAACTAGTACTATAACACTTAGTACTAGCAACATGAATCTTGAATAGTATTTGTAGATCTGGTCCTAGTTATCTTGCTTCCGGTGATGTTGGGGGCTAACGACTGGTTCCGCGGCCGTCCAGGGGGTCATATGTGCGAAGTTCTCAAATACGTGGGCAGGTCCTTCTATCCAAATCTGCCACGGAGTCTGCCGGCTCTGGGATCTCACTCCGGAACAACACAAGGGCAGAGCTAGAAGTTAACTGCAGGGTAGTGACCACTGGTTGGTGTCTAGCTTTCAACTGATTTGACTGGGGGCGGGAGCTAGGTTTATAGGCTCGGTTCTGGACCCTGTAGACCATAGGGATCTCGAGTCTTATGGACTTATTTGAGCTCTCAATAGATATGGGGACTAGGTAAGATGGTGATTACTGTTGTGGCACATGGCTATAGGAAGCCTTCATATTTTAATATAACTGAGCCTTAGTAAGAGGTAATATTTTGGCTATACTGGAAGTATTTAGGGGAGAGAGACTGGATCTACTTTGCGAGGAGGATGGGGACAGCTGTGCTAGGAGCGTCTCTCTTAGATTGTTCAATCTTCATTCTATGGTATAGCTGAGGTGCTAATTTAGTGATCAGAGTATGCAAGAAAGGTAAATGGTTTATTGTGAGTTAATAGAGGTTAGTAAAGGTGTTAGTCATGCATGGTTAGTTCATTGATAGGAAGAATTCCTGTGCTACCTGGCAATGACTCAGAAGTCAAAACAGGGGCCAGGTATACCTCCGCGGGGGTGGGGTCTCCCTCCTCGGGTGGGCAAAAAGGGGGGAGCTGGGCGCCCTCTCTCTGTGATAGTCGTCCGGCGGCTGTGGCTAGGGGCTTGCCATATCACCAGTGTTTGTAATAACCCTCTGTGTATGAGACAGATGTGAGTGTCCTTAATACCAAAACCGAAGGTGCCTTGGCTAGCTGGTTTTACTCGGCTGGTTGTTAATTGTAGGGTTTGCTGGATGTGGTGGAGACTGGGTTGCTAACTCTGCCACATTTATCTGGAAGTATGGCAATAGAAGTTAGTTACTGGCGAGGCGGCTAGCCTCGCACCGACGACCATTGGGTGCAGGGTTGTGAATGGGTTGTAAGAGAATAGATGGCATGCAAGGGGCTAGTAAAGTTCTAATGTTGTTCTGGCCTACTAAGTGAAGGTAGGCTGGATAGGAGTATATATATAAAAGGTTGGAGAGCGTTAGCAACGGACAATTCAAGGATCTTCAAGAGGTATGAGAGAGAGGCTAGGTCGGACAAGAGTAGAGAAGCGCGGGGTCTTATAATGAGAGGGGAGGAGTGCAGGGGGGCTATAGGGGAATTTGACCCTAAGGTCTCTGGGCGTGGGGGTGGCATTAGGCTGCAGTTGATATGGGAGTTTGAAAAGGCAGTAGAATACGTTAGCCAAATGCTACCGGGGAATGCAACTATGGGGTGGTATATGAGTCTGGAAAAGATAGAGTTATGTGATCAGTCCGAGGGGTTATGGATACTATTAGTTGGCCCTGGGAACTGCGTTTTCTATGAAATATATATATATACCAACAACAGCGGCAGTTCGTAGGGGTACTTAGTTATTGTTTCGGGGTACTTATGACAGACACTGGTAACAAGGTTATCTTATACAATCTCTGGTTGGGGTAAGAGGTGTATGACACAAAGTAAATTGGCGTAGTGTGGACTGTGGATACGAAGGAGGCAAGGGGAAGACGTATGACAATTGTGGAAAAGTAAATGGAAAAAGGTGAACACAATGGCGGATAAAAATACTTAACCTAAGGATTGAATACATAGATTTATGGGGCGATGGGTCTTCAGAAGCTTAGTCTGGCAAGACAAGATGTTAGGGAATGTTAATATTAATACTTAAACTAAGGATTGCATACATCGATGAACGACGACATTATAGTCGTCGTCCTAATAAGGTGATGAAACCTGGTTGATCTGTACTTGGCACAATACGACACAAGGACAGTGCCGCTATGTCGTATCAATACTGGTGGCAGTTAATATAGAGACACTTAGTTACTAGAGGAACAATGCAAGGGGGCGACTGAGCACGGGTTACATATATCTATACTCGTCATGGGAAATGATATACAAGGTCTAGGGACAGGCGTGGGTGTTTTAACTTCTAAGATATATAACATCTACTTCTCGGATGTAAGAACATACATAGATATAATTATGGCTGTCTGATGTGTTGGCATTGGCTCAACGTCGGGACAGGGCATGGGTGTTTTTAATATGAATGTATATTCCTGTTCATCATCTTTGTAGTTAGGAGTGTAGGACACGAGGGGGTAGTGTACATGAGGTGTGGAAAAATGGTCAGTTTAGAAGGGGTATCTAGATGCGGCCTGGAGCTGCTTAGCCCTGCGGGCTTGGGCCTGTCTGAATTGGCTGGCTCGGTCAGCTGGTCCTTTCGTTCTGTGGACCTTTCCTTTGGGTGTTTCTGTGTGGTGTTCGTTCGTGGCTTCTGTGGTGGGCTTCTCGTTCTGGGGCATTTTACTTCCCTCTCCTTCATTATAGGCTCGTCCTCGAGCCTCAAGGGTGAAGTAAAAAGAAGCATAGTCATGGTGGGAAGGTAGATGTTTGTCGTGGGACTTGAGTCGCTTGGCCATACCCATAGCTTACTCTGACTGTTCCTTTACTTATATTTTCTAGATCTCAAGTGACGGCGTCTCTTCCGTGGATTGACCTCCCAATCTACCAAGATTGGAAGCCAAAGTGTCACATTTTTCCTTTGCCCCTCAACTTTCTCTTCATAATTGCTGAGGGGCACAGGGCCCTGGGTGGGGCTTTGGTTTCCCGGGCGTTTCCGCGCCCTCCTCAGCTCCCCGCCATGGAGTGGCTTCGGTCACCCAGGCTTTATTGTGGTCGGCAGGGAGGGTTCTGTGGGGGCACTCGGTTATGGCCTTGGCCTTGCTCGGGGCCCTGGGGCTGTTCGGCCAGGCAGCTTGGGGAACAGCAACAACAACAATAACAACAACAATGTATAGAACAAATTTAAAAGATAGTCAGAAAAGTGTAGGTTAACAAGAAAAGTAGTATGACTAAGGGAAAAATATAATATATATAGTATATGGAAAACATGTAAATTTAAGAAAGAACAGATAATTAAGAACACAGGAAAATTAAGAAGAGGTAAAGTGTTTAACAATCTATAAAGCAAATTTAAAAGATAGTCAGAAAAGTGTAGGTTAACAAGAAAAGTAGTATGACTAAGGGAAGAAAAAATATAATATATACAGTATATGGAAAACATGTAAATTTAAGAAAGAACAGATAATTAGGAACAGGAAAATTAAGAAAATGTCAAGTTTAACAATGTATAAAACAAATGTTAAAGATAGTCAGAAAAGTGTAGGTTAACAAGAAAAGTAGTATGACTAAGGGAAAAAAAATATAATATACAGTATATGGAAAACATGTAAATTTATAGAATCATGCCCAATCGCTTAGGAATTGAAAACAATAAAAAAAAATTAAGTACAATAATATCCTCATCATCATCAGGGGGGGTTATTTAGGGTCGCCGTTAGTCTGGGTGACGGTCTGGTAATAGGGGTGGTGGTGGTGGTTGTGGCTTTGACCTTGGGGTTTCACTTTCACTTTGGAAGGGCGGGGTGGATATACCGTTAGTTCTGTCGTTAGGAATGTGGGTCTGGGGGCGAGCTGGCCCGGGGCCAGTTTTGGAGGGGGGTCTAAGTGGTTTATGTAATGCCCTCGAAAATGTCCCGCACCCACAATAATACTAACCCGAGTTGACGTCAGGTATAGCGTAAAATAGTCGGAGATGGTAAGTCCAATAAACTCATCACGTGATAACACCACGAGACTATCACCTGGTTCTTAAAAATCGGACTAAGGTTGCTATACTTTTAGTACGTCCGTGGTAGTACAGTGGGTTAGCGCGCGGGCCTGGTGGTGATGGTTGGGTCACTAACCAGGGTTCGAACCCCACCCAAGGCAGCCAAAACCTGTGGGTTTTTAGGGGGTTAAATTCCCTTCAGTGGTTCGTACCCCGCGCCAGGTACCAGGAAAAGTTGATCCTAAAGGTAGCCTGGGAATATTTCAGGAGACCATGAATTCCCTTCACACCCAGCATTTCATTGGTGGCAGCTAGGGAACGTGACCAGGTAGCTACGTGGAGCACCCGTCACGCGAACCCTATACCAACAATATTGAGATTGCTGAGGTAATACAGCTACGATACCTTACGACCTTAAAATAGGCTAGGGACTAGCCCAGTTAAAGAAGGATGTAATGTAATGCCCTCGAAAATGTCCCGCACCCACAATAATACTAACCCGAGTTGACGTCAGGTATAGCGTAAAATAGTCGGAGATGGTAAGTCCAATAAACTCATCACGTGATAACACCACGAGACTATCACCTGGTTCTTAAAAATCGGACTAAGGTTGCTATACTTTTAGTACGTCCGTGGTAGTACAGTGGGTTAGCGCGCGGGCCTGGTGGTGATGGTTGGGTCACTAACCAGGGTTCGAACCCCACCCAAGGCATCTCAAAACCTGTGGGTTTTTAGGGGGGTTAAATTCCCTTCAGAGGTTCGTACCCCGCCCCAGGTACCAGGAAAAGTTGATCCTAAAGGTAGCCTGGGGATATTTCAGGAGACCATGAAATTCCCTTCACACCCAGCATTTCAGTTTCGGTCGGGGGTAGTGATAGGGGGGTTTTAAAGATGAAACGGGCAGGTCGAGTCGGGGTTGTTGTTGCGGAAGAGGTTGGTGCTGGGGAGGGGTTGAATTGTGTAGAGAGTTGTGGTCGTGAGTGGGGTTTGGGGAAGGGTGAGTAAGGCTGAAGGTTGAGAGTTTACTATGATCGGGTGGTTTGGAGGTTTGGGGTGTGGGGATTTGATAGGGAGATGATGGGGCAGGCAGGGTTGTGGTTTGAGAGGGGATGAATTTGGACTGATTTTATTTTCGGGAGAGACATGGATGGGATTTCGAGGAGTGGTTGAAGTTGAGAGGTTGATTATGTTGTTTGGGGCGAGAGAGAGAGTATTTTGGGGTTTAGCCAAGGTGGAAAAAGTTTTGTGGTTGGATTGGGATGGGAGTGGTATTTTGTCGAGCGGGATCTTTGGGGGTGGAATTTGGGTCGGGTGGGGTAACGGTGAAGAGGGGGGTAAGATAGGGGGGAAAAAGGAGGTAGGGGTTATGTACAGGGGTGATTGTTCGTTCTGAATGTGGTCGTGAGAGGTTAGGCTGGCAGGGTGGGAATTGGTGGAGGTTGAAAGTTTAGCTGGGCTCATGATGGTGGGGGACCGACTGGTGAGCAGGCATTCGGTACGCATGAGGGGGGGGAAATCACTTTGGTGGGGGTCACGCGTGAGGGGGGGATTAACGGCACGTGTGGGAGGATCAGAGTGGTGGGGTGTGTCGGTGGCAGTGACGGTTTGTTTAGAGGTTATATGGGATTGGTGGGTTTGTCTGTCATGAGGGGGTGAGTCAAGTGTGGGGTTTTGAAGTTTATTAGGGGTGTGAATTGTGGGGGGGTGGAAGGGAGCTACTGACGGAAAACTGTCACAAGGGAAATTTTGTTGGTGGGGGAATAGCTGAGCATTTCTGGGGGAAGTGGGGGAACGTGGTTGGGTCCCTAGGTCGTCACGCGTGAGGGGAGGATTAACGGCGCGTGTGGGAGGGTCAGGGTGGTGAGAGGTGAGCGAGTTAGAAGATGGGATTTGTTGGGGGGACTGCGGCGGGTTGGTGGGGGAGGAGTTAGGTGTAGAACAGGGGTTATTGGTAGAGGACTGATTTATTGATTTGGGGTTGTTAACAGGACGAATTTGGGGAATTTTCTTGGTGTCAGTCTCGGTCTGGTTAAAGGTTATGTGGGACTGGGGAGGATTAGTGTGGGCAGAGTTAGGCATAGGACATGGGTTATTGAGGGAGGTGTGATGTACTGATTTGGGGTTGTTAACAGGACGAGTTTGGGGAATTTTCTTGATGGCAGTCTCGGTCTGGTTAGAGGTTATCTGGGACTGGTGAGTTTGTTTGACATGAGAGGGCGAGTCAAGTGTGGGGTTTTGAAGTTTTCTAGGGGTGTGAATTGTGTGGGGGTGGAAGGGAGCTACTGACTGAAAACTGTCACAAGGGGAATTTTGTTGTTTGTGGAATAGCTGAACATTTCTGGGGGCATGGGGAAAACATGTTTTGGTAGGCCTACATAGGTAGGCATAGCTAGAATACGGGGCTTGTTGGGGGGGCTGCGGAGGGTTGGTGGGGGAAGAGTTAGGTTTAGAACAGGGGTTATTGGTAGAGGACTGATGTATTGATTTGGGGTTGTTAACAGGACGAATTTGGGGAATTTTCTTGGTGGCAGTCACGGTCTGGTTAGAGGTTATCTGGGGCTGGTGAGTTTGTTTGACATGCATAGAACAAGGATGGGGTTTATGGGGTAACACAATTGATGGAAGATGATCGTTGGTGGATGGCTGGGCAGGGGAAAATTTAGGGATGGTCAGAGAGGATAGAGGCAAGGAAGAGTGCACTGGGGTTGGACTTTCACCGGAAGTCATTTTGGAAGGGTGCACAGAGTCTTGGATATGGGCTGAAGGGTTGGATAGGGGATTCATCGAACTGAGTAGGCATTCTTCTCTGATGGAGAGCATATGTTCTTCGAATAAGCCATACGGGTCGAGATGGGCGGTGATGTGGGGTGGGAGGATGTTTATAATGCGGTGAATAAGAGTTCATTTTGTTGATCGTAATCTTCATAGCTATACGTGGTCCTCACGTATCTGTAGAGTTGGATGAGGGTCACATTTATATCCCCTTCATACTTGATCTCGTCGACTTTTATTATTTTGGGGGCGACGGGGGAACCCAAAAGTGGATCTAAGGTCCGGATCACGAAGGATCGAAACTGGTTCCAGGTAAGCTCTGGCGTACACTGTTTCACAGTTTGGCAAATAAATTCTTTCCAGGTAAGCTGATCAACAAGTTGGGAAACGGCTTCTCTCAACTGTATAATGTGCGAAATTGCAACGGCGATTTTTTCGCGGTCATTTAGAAGTACCACATCGTACACTGGCTTTATTATGTCTAAGTAAGCGGTGATATCATACGTGTTTACATCATACTTGGGAATGTGTGTGAGTGGCTGAAAATTTCGCGATGTTGCCATGCTTCTACTGTTCCAAACTTGCAGTGTAATGCAACCTTTTATCCGAATCAAGAACCACCGCTGCCGCCAATGTTATGCCCTGTTTTTCTACAGGTTTAACTTGGGTAATGTGAGTTCTAAATGACTGGGTATATAAGGCTGCATGCACAATACAAGATATGAGGAATAGAGAACACAAAGAAACACATGGTAGCAAGTTACATGATCACGTTTATTTATATACCACTGCAGAATACTCGTGCAAGACAATATAATAGAATCGAACAACACTAGCATAAGTGGATCTGGATGGAGCCTAGTCTCCCACTTCCAACG
Organism: Paralithodes platypus; assembly: GCA_032716605.1. Taxonomy (NCBI): domain Eukaryota; kingdom Metazoa; phylum Arthropoda; class Malacostraca; order Decapoda; family Lithodidae; genus Paralithodes; species Paralithodes platypus. The sequence continues at coordinate 2,771,964 of CM064481.1, forward strand.
TTCAGGTATTAATCTTCTGATCACTGGCTTAATTAGCAAGTTTATTTTCTGGAAGACCTCAATATTCATTTAATTCAATTTCACTGATTTGATCTCTTACTGGCTGGTCACGTGCCCAAGTAGCAGCTCACAGTTAGGATTAGACACGCGTATATTGTAGAACACGGAAATCTCTAGTAACCTCATGGGGGTACTGATCTAAGTTGTATATTCTTATGGCAGAAATACGTAGAACACAAATCAGTGGGCGAACGTTAGATATCACTAGAGTTTTAATATCTGAATAAGGTAATTACGGGAGTCAATGTCGCCTGTTAATTAATGAGCACTGATCGCTTAGTACGTCCCAAATGGAATGGTTAAATATGAGTTATACTGGGCAAGGTTTTAGCCACTTTATAGAAAGTTAATAAGTGAGTGTCAAACTAGTACTATAACACTTAGTACTAGCAACATGAATCTTGAATAGTATTTGTAGATCTGGTCCTAGTTATCTTGCTTCCGGTGATGTTGAGGGCTAACGACTGGTTCCGCGGCCGTCCAGGGGGTCCATATGTACGAAGTTCTCAAATACGTGGGCAGGTCCTTCTATCCAAATCTGCCACGGAGTCTGCCGGCTCTGGGATCTCACTCCGGAACAACACAAGGGCAGAGCTAGAAGTTAACTGCAGGGTAGTGACCACTGGTTGGTGTCTAGCTTTCAACTGATTTGACTGGGGGCGGGAGCTAGGTTTATAGGCTCGGTTCTGGACCCTGTAGACCATAGGGATCTCGAGTCTTATGGACTTATTTGAGCTCTCAATAGATATGGGGACTAGGTAAGATGGTGATTACTGTTGTGGCACATGGCTATAGGAAGCCTTCATATTTTAATATAACTGAGCCTTAGTAAGAGGTATTATTTTGGCTATACTGGAAGTATTTAGGGGAGAGAGACTGGATCTACTTTGCGAGGAGGATGGGGACAGCTGTGCTAGGAGCGTCTCTCTTAGATTGTTCAATCTTCATTCTATGGTATAGCTGAGGTGCTAATTTAGTGATCAGAGTATGCAAGAAAGGTAAATGGTTTATTGTGAGTTAATAGAGGTTAGTAAAGGTGTTAGTCCATGCATGGTTAGTTCATTGATAGGAAGAATTCCTGTGCTACCTGGCAATGACTCAGAAGTCAAAACAGGGGCCAGGTATACCTCCGCGGGGGTGGGGGTCTCCCTCCTCGGGTGGGCAAAAAGGGGGAGCTGGGCGCCCTCTCTCTGTGATAGTCGTCCGGCGGCTGTGGCTAGGGGCTTGCCATATCACCAGTGTTTGTAATAACCCTCTGTGTATGAGACAGATGTGGGTGTCCTTAATACCAAAACCGAAGGTGCCTTGGCTAGCTGGTTTTACTCGGCTGGTTGTTAATTGTAGGGTTTGCTGGATGTGGTAGAGACTGGGTTGCTAACTCTGCCACATTTATCTGGAAGTATGGCAATAGAAGTTAGTTACTGGCGAGGCGGCTAGTCTCGCACCGACGACCATTGGGTGCAGGGTTGTGAATGGGTTGTAAGAGAATAGATGGCATGCAAGGGGCTAGTAAAGTTCTAATGTTGTTCTGGCCTACTAAGTGAAGGTAGGCTGGATAGGAGTATATATATAAAAGGTTGGAGAGCGTTAGCAACGGACAATTCAAGGATCTTCAAGAGGTATGAGAGAGAGGCTAGGTCGGACAAGAGTAGAGAAGCGCGGGGTCTTATAATGAGAGGGGAGGAGTGCAGGGGGGCTATAGGGGAATTTGACCCTAAGGTCTCTGGGCGTGGGGGTGGCATTAGGCTGCAGTTGATATGGGAGTTTGAAAAGGCAGTAGAATACGTTAGCCAAATGCTACCGGGGAATGCAACTATGGGGTGGTATATGAGTCTGGAAAAGATAGAGTTATGTGATCAGTCCGAGGGGTTATGGATACTATTAGTTGGCCCTGGGAACTGCGTTTTCTATGAAATATATATATACCAACAACAGCGGCAGTCCGTAGGGGTAGTTAGTTATTGTTTCGGGGTACTTATGACAGATAATGGTAACAAGGTTATCTTATACAATCTCTGGTTGGGGTAAGAGGTGTATGACACAAAGTAAATTGGCATAGTGTGGACTGTGGATACGAAGGAGGCAAGGGGAAGACGTATGACAATTGTGGAAAAGTAAATGGAAAAAGGTGAACAAAATGGCGGATAAAAATACTTAACCTAAGGATTGAATACATAGATTTATGGGGCGATGGGTCTTCAGAAGCTTAGTTTGGCAAGACAAGATGTTAGGGAATGTTAATATTAATACTTAAACTAAGGATTGCATACATCGATGAACGACGACATTATAGTCGTCGTCCTAATAAGGTGATGAAACCTGGTTGATCTGTACTTGGCACAATACGACACAAGGACAGTGCCGCTATGTCGTATCAATACTGGTGGGAGTTAATATTATAGAGACACTTAGTTACTAGAGGAACAATGCAAGGGGGCGACTGAGCATGGGTTACATATATCTATACTCGTCATGGGAAATGATATACAAGGTCTAGGGACAGGCGTGGGTGTTTTAACTTCTAAGATATATAACATCTACTTCTCGGATGTAAGAACATACATAGATATAATTATGGCTGTCTGATGTGTTGGCATTGGCTCAACGTCGGGACAGGGCATGGGTGTTTTTAATATGAATGTATATTCCCGTTCATCATCTTTGTAGTTAGGAGTGTAGGACACGAGGGGGTAGTGTACATGAGGTGTGGAAAAATGGTCAGTTTAGAAGGGGTATCTAGGTGCGGCCTGGAGCTGCTTAGCCCTGCGGGCTTGGGCCTGTCTGAATTGGCTGGCTCGGTCAGCTGGTCCTTTCGTTCTGTGGACCTTTCCTTTGGGTGTTTCTGTGTGGTGTTCGTTCGTGGCTTCTGTGGTGGGCTTGTCGTTCTGGGGCATTTTAGTTTTATCTGTGTTTTTCCTTCCTCCGTTCATTGTCTCTTAAAAAAAAAAAAAAAAAAAAAAAATTATATATTTGTGTACCAGGGTGATGAGTCCACCGCCAATGCCGACGGCCCGGTCTTGTCGTATGGTGGTGAAATTGTGAAATGTAGGTGTTTTTTGTGTTGTACAGAGTTTTGTTTCTTGTAAGATGGCAATGTGTATGTTGTGTTGTTTGATGAAGTGTGTGAGTTGGTGTTTCTTTGTGTTGATGCCATCTATGTTTAGTTGAAGGATGTTAATGTTGTGTGTGCGGTGTATGTTGGGTGCTGCTGCACGAGGATGGGGTGGGGGAGGGGGAGGGGGTGATGGTGGGGATTGGGGTGCAGGAGATGAGGGTAGGAATGGATTAGGTTGGGGTGTGGATGGGCTGGGTGGGTTGGGGAGGAGAGGTGGACGGGTTTTAGGAGTGGGAGTGGATGTTATGGGCAGGTTATGTGGATTGGGGAGGAGAGGTGGACGGGTTTTAGGAGAGGGAGTGGATGGTATGGTAAGGTTATGTGGGTTGGGGAGGAGAGGTGGACGGGCTTTAGGGGAGGGATTTGACTGGGAGAGGGAGGGGCAGGTACATGTCCAGGTGTTTGTGTAGTGTTTCATGGAGGCAAGTGTTGTGCAGGTGAAATAGGTCCAGTTCCCGCATGAGTTGCAGAGAACTGAACCCTTAGTTTGGCGGCTCGAAGTAATGGGTTTTGAGCAAGTTGGACATGTGTATTTGTAGGTGGGTCCTGGGTTGCTCTCAATGTCTCCGGCTAAAAGGAGTCTTCGAGAAATGACAGCCGGAGAGTCATTTCTCGGTGTAGGAAAAACTGTGTATTGTGTGTGTTTGTGGTGTGAGAGGTGTGAGAATTGCCCGGCGCGACCGCAGCCGCTCCAAGGACGCGTGCCCCCAGGGAGGGGGCAGGAGATAGTTGTGGTGGTTTGGCTCCCGGAACTGCTCCCCACGGTCGGCAGCCTGCTGTCCTCCACTGTCGGTGATCTTGTCCCCGGATGGGAGGGTCGGCAGCCATCCATGGTTGGCAGTTCCGGGAGGTGGTCCCACGGCATAGACGCCGCCACTCCAGGACCAGTTAAAAGAGTTCATTGAGATAGTTCGAAGACCTATAATTGCTAGGGATCCTTCCTGAACTGAATAAAATAGTCTAATAGTCGCCAAAATATAATGAAAAAGACGTCGCTGGTACAGAACGGGTTAAAAGTCTAACCTATAAACCAAGCTCAGCTATCCACCAAGTTAGCTTTATTCTATAGGTTACATGTATCCAATAGCAGGAGCTCGCGCATCCACTAAATTCTCGCATTATTCGGTACTAGGCTACAGGTCTCCGTCGATATACGATTGGGTTACGTTCCTGAAAACCCGATCTTAAATAGAAAAATTGTATAGCAGACCCTAAAATTAATGGAGTTGTTGTTGTTCCTCAGGCTGCCTGGCCGAACAGCCCCAAGGCCCCGAGCAAGGCCAAGGCCATAACCGAGCACCCCCACAGAACCCTCCCTGCCTACCACAATAAAGCCTAGGTGACCAAAGCCACTCCATGGCGGGGAGCTGAGGAGGGTGCGGAAACGCCCGGGAAACCAAAGCCCCACCCAGGGCCCTGTGCCCCTCAGCAATTATGAAGAGAAAGTTGAGGGGCAAACGGAAAATGTGACGCTTTGGCTTCCAATCTACCAACCTTAGGTTGGCAGATTGAGAGGTCAATCCACGGAAGAGACGCCGTCACTTGAGATCTAGAAAATATATAAGTAAAAGGAACAGTCAGAGTAAGCTATGGGTATGGCAGAGATTGCTCAGTTCTCACTCTGATAGACCAGCCCATCACCTCATGGCTAGAACCCAATCCTCTCAGCATCAGCTAGGAAAGGCCCTAGAAAGCCGCCTTTGGCGGGGGGATAGCTCCCCTATTTCAACCCCTTTTGGGGTTGGGCACCCGCGCAATTAATGGGGTAAATGGGGATGCGTTTTGGGACCAGCCAAAATCCAAACAGAAATACCTAAAAACCTATAATAATATCATAAATTGGGGAATTTGAGGGAGACCTGTATACTGTAGTCTGCAGGTATGGTTTATTAATTTTAATTAGGCCAAAACCTTGATCATTAACCTCTTGGAACTCAAAAAGAACAGGAGCATTTGGGCTGTAAATTTCCACTCCAATTTACTGTTTGACTCTCCCTAAACAGTAGAAATACCAGCTTAATTGTTCTAATATTATTGGGGTTATGAGAGGTAAGTAGTCAAGAGTCATGAGCCGTGGCATAGTCAGTAGAGCGTCGGCTGTTGATCAAAGGGTTGGCGGATCGAGTCCGCATTGTCAAAATGTTATTGGTAGATGCTAAGCCAGGGCAACTTGACCTAGCGATTCCTGACAAACGTATGTTCATGGCCACCCCTTCTCGGGAATTACGACGTCTGGCAAAAGAAAAAAAAGTAGTGAAGAGAACTGGCCTAATTATAATGAATAGACTATAGCTAGATTAAAATGTATATCAGTATTGGCATGATCTGAATGTAAGGTTTATAAAGCCTATTATCTATCTATCTATCTACACACTCAGGCCTAATCTCCACTTTTCCAATTTTTATTTTTATTTTTCATTATTTATTTTGGGGGGGGGGAGGGGAGGGGGGAGGGGAGGGGGAGGGGGGAGGGGGAGGGGGAGGGGGGACTCAAAACAGAGCCCAAATAGGGACAACACAACAGAAAACAATGAACACACACAAACAAAATACAAATTCACACACATCTAGGTCATCCACGAGAATAATAATAAAAACTATTTGTCTACAGCCTACTGGGCAAAAGCCCTTATAAGGCTGGGGAGAGGCTAAAAGCGGAAATGGGTAAAAGAATAGAAAAAATAGGGGTAAAATCACTAAAACTTGTTCATCCTAAAAAGAAAGAAAAGAAACAACATTAAAAAAGATATGACTAGAAGAAAGTATAAGATATTAGATCAGATGAAAGATGTTAATTTCCTTAAGGAAAGCAAATAAGTTGGCAATATCAAAGGAAGGAGTGTCAGACAGGATAGACTGAAGAGAAGGCTGAGAAAAGTAACGCTGCCGCTGTCGACCATATAGTGGGCATTCGACGAGAAAGTGCCGCACAGTAATGCTTGTGTCACAAGTAGCGCACCACGGGGGAGGAGCATGTGGAGTGGCCATTAAGTGTCCATGTGTGTAGCGGGTATGACTAATTCGGAGACGAGTGAGTACGACTTGGTCCCTGCGCCTGTCCTGAAAAGAGGAAGGCCACACGGAAACCGCATCCTTGATAGCACGAAGATGGATGGTAAGGGGCTGTGAAAACCATTCATGTTGCCATGCATGATAGACGAATTCTCGAACTACGGCTTTCATGTCAGACAGGCGCAAGAGAGGACCCGCTCCTGGACCGATACAGGCTGTTTTAGCGAGCCGATCTGCTCTCTCATTACCCGCAATGCCCACATGTGCAGGAACCCAGCAAAACTGGATTTTCCAATTGGCCAAGGAAAGGTCATGTATTCGGCGGAGAATAGTGGAAATAAGTGGATCTCTCGTAGAAAGATCTTGTAACGCCATAAGGGCACTCAGGCAGTCACTATAAATAACCACCCGAGGGGTGTTGACTGGAAAGGAAGGGACCATATCAACCGCCCCCAACAATGCACGCAATTCAGCAGTAAAAACAGATGAATATGGGGATAAAGCCAAGCTAAAAATGGAAGCCTCTGAAACTGCAGCACAACCAACTTTCCCATCCCTCTTAGACCCATCAGTATATATGACACGGGCAGGGGCATGACTTAGCATATGCTGAAGGGCGACACACCTCTGAACAGCAGGGAGCGAGGGCTTAGAACCTTGAGCAAGGAACGTACAAACCATTGGTGATGATAAAAGCCAATACGGGATGGAGGGGTCAGCCGCCTGCAGAAGGGGCATGGGTAAATCATGGTGCGTAAAGAGTCTGTGGGCCAAAACCGGAAAAGACGGTAACAATGCTAGAGGGAAGTCATCCTCCCCCACCTGGTCAAACAAGTTGCTCGCAGGTGACTTAGTAGACAGCAACTGCAGAGCAGAATTTATAATTACACGCTCTCGATGGAGGGGGAGAGGAAGCTGGCCACTTTCTACGAGAAGGCTCGTAATGCGAGACGACTTGAAAGCTCCAGTGCAAAGCCTGATACCAAGATGATGGACAGGATCCAAGGTTTTGAGCGTGGTCTGGGAAGCTGTGCCATAAATAGCACACCCATAATCTAAGACGGACAAAACCGTGGCCGTATATAACATAAGGAGGGTCCGACGATCAGCACCCCAGGTAACATGGTGACATACTCATATCTCTCGCCAATCCATCCACTCACTCACAGACAACACGCAGCTGCATGCACGACCTCCCGAAATCCATCCTTCCGAATCCTCCCTCCCTCGCGAGGACAGAGTCCACCTGGCCAGGCTGAGATGCGGACACCATCCAGCTCTCCTGAGCTATCAGAAGAGACTAGATGACTCCGTTGTCGACGCCTACCCGGGATGTAACAAAGCACCCCATACCATTAAACACATCATAGAAGACTGCATTTCACACAACCACTTACGCCAACAACACAATCTACACTCAATGAGAGCTCTGTGGGAAAGCCCGATCGTGGCCATGGCCTTCCTCAGGGACTCGGGGCTGTTCGGCCAGGCAGCTTAGGGAACAACAACAACAACAACAACATGGTGACATTTCTTCAAGACGTTAAGACGTCTTAGGCACCGCGCCTTAAGGTCTTTTACATGGGCAGACCAGTTAAGATGTGTGTCAAGGATGAGTCCGAAGAACTTAACCTGATCAGAAAATAGTAGCCGATGTCCAGACATTGAGAGGGAGATAGTCTGACCATGTAGGTGACGTTTGTCACGATAAAAGAGAATCGCCTTGGTTTTCTCGCTGGAAAATATAAACCCCGTAGAAGACGCCCAACGGGTAACGTCCCTCAAGACAGTATTAAGGCATCGCTGTATATGAGATAAACTGGGTGAGGTATAGTAAACTGCGAAATCGTCCACATAAGGCTGTGGGAGACTTGAGGAGGGAGGCAGGACACCACCCCGTTGATGGCGATTGCAAACAGCGTGCTACTAAGAACGCTCCCCTGAGGGATGCCCATCTGAAGAGAGTGTAGGCGAGACAGGGTTCCATTGACAATCACTTGGAAAGTCCTATCAGAGAGGAAACCCTTCAAAAATCGGAGAAGTGAGCCACGCATGCCAGACTCATATAAGATTCGTAGAATTCGATAGCGCCAAGTTGTGTCATAGGCCTTAGTGATGTCAAATAAAATAGCCACGGTGGGGTGACCCAACACGAACCCACGCCGGACTTGATCCTCCAAATAGGCCAAAGAATGAAGCGTGGGGCGTTGAGGGCGGGACCCAGACTGTGATTGAGAGATGAGGTTATGGTTCAAAGCAAAGTATAAGAGCCGAGGGTGCACCATCTTCTCAAATAATTTGCTTATGCAGGATGTCAATGAAATCGGGCGGGAGTTGGTGGGTAAACTAGGGTCCTTGCCTGGCTTCGGAATGGGGACTGTATAAGCATGTTTCCAATCAGGAGGGAAGTACCCATGCCGCCATATTTGGTTAAAAACACCAGATAAAAAAGTAAGAGCCTCATCGTCCAGGTGTTGAAGCATACTATAGGAAATTCCATCTGGGCTAGGGGTAGCATCCTTGCAATCCCGCAAGGCAACCTTGAGGACATCGATGGTAAAAGCACTGTTGTAAGGGGAGGACGTACCCCCACGAAAGTCCAAGGAACGTGCCTCAGAACGACGTTTCTGAGAAACAAACGCTCGGGGTAAATTAGCATCACTACCTACATCCGCCAGATGACTAGCATGAGCCATCGAGATGGAATAATTGTCAAACAACAGAGAGGCGGAAGCATGATCAAAAACCGAATGAACAGGAGATCGGTTGTTTTTACCAGTAATCTTGTGAAATTTCTTCCAAACTAAAGACAGAGACGTACGGGGGGCCAATCCGGAGACATATGACTGCCACGACTGTTTCTTCTGTGAGATAACAGTACGTTTGAAAAGTGCACACAGTTTATTATAGTAGGGTTTCACCACGCTGATAAAATACATAGCAGTAACAAACTTCACCCAAACATGTAATGTCGCACCAGTTGCCAGCGATGCTCGAACATCCCGTAGGTGACGGGTGGATTGAGAAAGGCGACGCTCCAAATAATGTTTTAATCAAACCAGCTTGGACAGTTCAGGGGACCACCATGGAACCCGTCGAGGGTGAGGGGTACTGGATGACCGAGGGATTTTGCTATCAGCAACGGAACAAATAAAATCTTTGAAAAACATATAATTATCATGTGGAGAATCATCATCACGAAAAACCCCAATGTCAGCTGAAAGAGAACTAAAAGAGTCCCAATCAGCTTTAGCAAGGTTATACCTGGCTAACTGACTTGACGCATTAGGGGATGTGGGAGTCAATAGTATAGGGTGATGGTCACTAGTAAAACGGTCAGCAACAACAGACCAAGTAAAATGGGATGCCGCCTCAGCCGATGCCAAAGTAAGATCAACTGCAGAGGAAGTAGAGTGAGCTAAAGAATAAAAAGTGTGGGGACCTTCATTAAGACAGCATAGGGGAGAGTTTAAAAGCAGATCCTCAATGAGACTTCCTGGTGCATCAGCAGAAGAACAACCCCATACCGGAGAGTGGGAGTTAAAATCACCTAAAATTAAAAATGGAGGAGGAAGACACCGTAAAAGATGGGGCAACCTAGACATGTTATAATTACAACTAGGTTGATTATATACACTACAGATGGTAAGGGCTGTACCATTAGGAAGGGATACCCTAACAGCAACAGCTTGGAATGGGGGATCTAACAATGGAACAGGTTGAAAAGCACAAGAGCGATGTAAAAGGATGGCCGTCCGAATAATAATAATAATAATACCTGTAGTTCTTAAAGCTAGCGCATGCTAAGCTAGCTAAGGATAGCTCAGTAAGGCCGATTAGGCGTATTTCCATTGGGGTCCTGTACTACTACCCCATCCCTTTGCTCATGAGGGATGGTAACGACTCAGTGCTTGTGAAAAATCTTTAATGCGCCGAGCGTGGGCGCGAACCCGGGCCTTCTGGGTGGAAGTCCGAGACGCTAGTCACTACACCAAGCGAGCCGAAGATGACCATCACGCACAGGTGACTCTGCTGCAACATAATAAGCACCTATCGAGTCAAGGACAGGTTCTACATGCTGGAGGCAGACACACAGAGGAGTATGCAAGCGAAGTAAACGTTGAGTTTCGCCAAGGCGACGCCTAGTGGCGAAACCGTTCATGTTCCACTGAAGTATACTATGATGGTTCATGAGTAATCACTGATTTTAAATTACTGTGATTTTGAGCCCGCTGAATACGGGCAACATTGGGGAGGGGTACAGGCAGAGGGTGAGGGGGAGGACGACCAGGCACGTCACCAATAGCGTCGTGTATCACACACTGGGAAGGCGGGACCTGGAGCACAGGCAATTGTTCGGGGGGAGAAGAAACCTCGCGTTGAATCCTTTCCACTAATTCTGTTGGTTGAACAGCCAGGTGACCAATACAATTAACACATATACAATGGGCATCATGAGACCCTGCAAAGTCAGAAGGAAGGTGGCAGGAGGCAATAAAGTGATCAACCTTTACACGTAAGTCATGCACATTATTCTTACAGTTTCTTACAGTTTCTTACAGTAGATCCTCTGGAAAAAGGCAAACTATGCCTGTGTATCCAGCTCAGTACCAGTACTTGCACTGCTGCGGTCGTTCACGGTGTTGGCGGCGGCGGTAGCAGACGCAACATTTTTACTATTCTGTATTTTTGTTTTATAATCAAACTTCAAATCTTGTCTTCCCCATGCTTTATCAAGATTACTTTCAAACTCCCTTATTGATTCGGAATCGACTACATACTGGGGCAGTGCGTTCCACTCATTTACCACTCTATCACAAAATGAGTTCTTTGCCTTCTCAAGCCTATTTCTTTCTTTGTAAATTTTCTTAGTGTCCTCTCGTTCTTGTTCCCTCCCGCATCAAGAAGATACCTTCACACACATCCTAATCGTACTTTCCTGACACTATCTTAAAATTCTCTATCATATCCCCTCTCTTTCTCCTATATGCCAGTGTCGGAAACCCCAGTGTCCTCAACCTCTGCTCATAGCCCGCATTCTTCAACGTTGGTACCAGCTTGCTAGCTCTCCTCTGTACTTTCTCCACTGCTTCTATATCCTTTACCATATATGGAGCCCACACCTGGTTCGCATACTCCAGGTGCGGCCTAACCAGCGCTGTATAGAGATTCCTGAAGATTTCTTCGTCAAGTGACACAAATGTCCTCCTTATCAGCCCTACAATTCTATTGGTTTTGTTTATCTTTTCCGCTAAATGTTCTGAGAAATTTAACTTATTGTCTATCACTACTCCTATATCCTTTTCTGCATTCACTTCCTCCATCGCTTCATACATACTGTATCCTACCTTGTCTATCTTGCTGGTCCCAATCCGCATGTACTTGCATTTTTTTGGATGAAAAGGCATTAACCAATGTTCAGACCATCCCTTCATGCCCTCCACATCTCCTTGAAGCAAACCCATATCTTCCTTACTCCTCACTCTTCTATACAGCTTAGTGTCATCCGCATACAGGTATACCTCACTTCCATTAGTTATAACTTCAGGCAAGTCGTTGATAAATATAACGAACAGCAGTGGTCCCAACACAGATCCCTGAGGTACCCCACTTGTAATTTCCCTCCACCCCGAGCCTATTCCATTCACCAGTACCCTCTGTCTCCGATCTTTCAGGAAGGCTTCTATCCATTTCACACATTTCTCCCCTATATTATAGCTTCTAACTTTCTCTATTAACCTTTTATGTGGGACCTTATCGAAGGCCTTCATAAAATCGCAATATACCACGTCTATTACATCACCATCTTCTAGAATTTGCATCCAATCATCTACCACCTTAATTAGCTGTAGTACCGTCGACCTCCCCGGCAAGAATCCGAACTGTCTCCCACTGAAAAGTTGGTTTGACTTCATATGATCCATTATTCCTTCTCTAATTACCGTTTCCATTAGTTTACACACAACACTAGTCAAACTGACTGGTCTATAATTCCCTGGGTCATTTCTCTTTCCCTTCTTAAATATAGCTGTTACGTTCGCCTCTCTCCAGTCCATCGGGATTTGTCCTGTATTAAACGATACCTCAAATAACATTTTCAATGGCTCTACTAACATCTCCCTCCTTCCTTTATGATTCTTGGGTGTATCCCATCCGGTCCCGGTGACTTACTTCTGTTCATTTTTTCTATAGCCCTTCTTATTCTAGCATGGGAAAACTCTATTAGTTCTAGTGCCGGTGCCTGTTTGATGGGAATAGTAGGCACTGCATCCTCCGACTCCACTGTTAGTACCCCCCCAAAGTATTTCCCCAGCACCTCTGCTTTCTCCTTATCAGTCTCCGCTCTACTCCCATCATTCAACCCCCCCACCAGCTCTGGGATCCCTACTCTTCTTGTTAACTTTTCCTGAATGTACTTCCAGAATATTTTTGGATTATCCTTCACATTTTTAGCTATCTCTCTCTCCCTCTCCTTCACCCCCCTCCTTGTTTCCCACCTTATTTTATTGTTTATTTGTCTGCGTTCCAGATCCACTTCCTTAGCCTCTATACTAGACCCCCTGTTCTTTTTTAACAATTTTAATCTTTCCCACAATAGTTTCTTTCTTCTAATCAATATCCAAAGCTTTCTTTTCATTGGCAATTCTGGGTTAGTTCTTTTCCTCAATTTTGTTTTATCCTTATATTCCCTTACTGGTACACTTTTGGATACAGCATTCTCCAGTTTGACTCTAATTTTCCTCCACATTCCTTCAGCGTCTTCACCGTTCAAGTATTCCCCCCAATCAATGTCCAAACACCGTCTCAGCAGCTCATAATCTGCTCTATCATACATGTATATTTTTCTATTGCTTCTATTATCCCTCTCTGATTTAATGTTACAACTAAAGCTTATACAGGCATGGTCACTACGACCTATAGGGCTATCCACATTAACATGTTCCACTATATCCTCTTCATTGCTAAAAATCAAATCAAGTACACTCCCCTGCGTCCCATCTCTATATCTTGTCATCTCTACAATATGTTGCGTTAAAAAACAATCTCTCACTTTCTCTATAAACTTATTTTCCAGGCTACCCTGTCCTGCTGGAGTAGTACAATTTGCCCAGTTGATCCTTGGCAAATTGAAATCTCCAATCAAAATTTTATATTTGTTCTCTCTATTATCTATCTCCTCCATTGCTTTCAGTAGGTTATCATCCTCTCCCCTGCTATTATTTGGGCTTCTATATATAGAGGCAATTAGAATTGATCCTCTTACACATTTTACTTCAATACACAAATACTCACAATACTGCTGTCTCATATCCACCTCATTAACCTTGAGCTCTTTTCTTACATAAATAAACAGTCCTCTTCCAACCTCTGCTCTAATAGTATTTCTCTCATATAACTCAAAACCCTCCAAACTATATTCCACCAGTTCCCTTTCAATTCTAGCATTTTTTGGTCTTACTTCCTGTAGGGCTATGACATCAGGTTTTTCCTCTTCATCCTGCAACCTACATATCAGTTCTCTTTTCTTGTCCTGGGTAAACACATCCACATTACTAAACATAATCCTTAATCCATCTACCATTCCTTCAGCAATTACACCATCCCACTCCTTCAGTCCGTACCCTACTCCCCCGTTAGCACTATTGGGTCTGCCTCTTTGTCTCCTGTCTCTCCCTGTGACACCTCCACCCCGTTCTCCTCCTCCGTCACAACTCCCATCACATTCTCTCCCCTCCCTGATCTCCCCCTCCCTTCTACTCTTATAAACCACGTCCTCACATTTCCGTCCCTCACTCTCCAGTAAAAATGTCTCTTATCCTCCTCATGAACTTTCCATTATTTTCATCAGCCTTTTCTTGTAATTCCTTTATTTTTGTCCTTTGTTCTATACTCAAATCCTTCTTTAGTCTTATGTGTTTCAGTTTATCATTTGTATTTAGCCTCCAACTGAAATTTGTCACAGTCTCCGCCACTACCCATATTATCATTAATAGCGGGGCCAATATAGTCTATAAAGCATTTATCACAGCCACACTGGGAAACATGTTTAGCAGGAGGCAGGGAGGTATCTATTTCCATAAGTGGACCATCGATGTCTGCAAGTTGGGCTTCTATATCATCATGGGAAGGAGTCAGAGGAGCTGATGAGACCTTCGGAGATGTCAGAAGGCGAGGTCTCCTCCTATCCTGACTCCGCACATGCTTGGGAGACAAGGCAGATCTATCCGTAGGAGGAGAGTCATAACCTTTCCTCTTCTTAGTTGCAGGATCAAAGGGAGGAGAGAAGTCCTTACTGCGCACGGAAGAAACATCCGTTCGGGCCAGAATAACACTGGAATTACTCCTAGTAGTCACCTTAGATGAGGAAGTCAAAGCAGTAGGAGAGATGGAGGGAGGACACTGAACAGGGTCCCCTGCTACCTCAGGAGGGGGATACGGCTCTGGCAGTAGGTCCCGGAGTGGTGAAAAGCGATTGGTTGGAAGAGGGCGAGTCACTGAAAGCGGAGGATGCGTGAGAGTAGGATGTAAACCAGACCTAGCCACCCTAGCATACGTCAAGGAAGGTAACAGACCCTGTTCCTTCAAATGGGAGATAGCCGCTCTGTGAGAGAAGCCCCGACTCAGTTTCAAATCAAGGATAGCACTATGATAATGAAAATGTGGGCAAGTGTCGGAAAAGACAGCATGGGGATCACCGCAGTTGAGGCAGGTATGGGAGGTTGCATTGCAAGCCTCCCGAAGATGAGCTGAACCTCCACACAGGGGGCATAATTTCGGGTTCTCTTGGCAATACTTGGCCGGGTGACCAAACTTCCAGCAACTCTGGCATTGTCTAGGGCGGGGAACATGTTTTCGTACAGCCAGCCGCCGGCCCGCTATCCGAACAAAAGGGGGCAAGTCACGTCCCTCGAAAGTCAGTTTAGCGATACGGAGGGGGCCATCACGCTGGGAACCGCGCCGAGACAGGTATGTCTCAACCTTCAGTGCTGGAGTATCAGACGGGCCCATGTTCTCCAGGATGCGAGATGCAGAGTCCTCAAATGGTGTATCAATACGGATCTCATGAGGGATAACAACTGTCCCAACACAGTTATTAAGAGTCTTGTGCCTCGTGATGGAAACTTGGGACGGCGGATCGACCAACCACTCCTGAAGAGAACGAGACTGAGCCTCAGTCCGAGCTTCAAGGAGGCGACAGCCATCCGTACCCGTACGGATTTCAACATCACCGATGTCATGGCGTAGTATGGAGTCAAGCTCAAGATCATCACCTATGTCATAATTAATATTAAAAAATTTAGGCCACTTACTGGAGCCAAAAATAGTTTGAAAGAGCTGGACAGAAGTTGGCGGGGTAGGACGACGTGGACGAGGTTTGGATTTGGGAGGAACATATGGCTCCAATGTAACAGGGCCATTAGAACTAGATGAAGGAGGTAAGTGTGGCTTGGGAGAGGGATGAGTCTCTCCTACTATTGCAGCCGAGGAGGCTACTGAAAGCCCCTCGACAGGGTGGGAAGGATCCAGGGAAATGTCAGAAGTTGCGCCAGAGGTCGTAGTCAGTGTCAAAGTCGGAACCAGGGGAGGAGTTTCAGTAACACCAGCCATAAATACCAAGCCATGCTGCTCTAGGAGTGTACTAAGCAGACCAGGCGGAGAGAAGGTATGACGGGAGGGATACCAGTAAGCCAACCTTTACGAATCATGGAGCCCTAAACCATCACCAACGACACAAGTGGGGACAGAGTCCCAAGTGTCAGCTTCCTATCCTACCCCTTGGAAGGGGATGGCATTAAAATATAAAGAGAGGCTCAAGTGTAAGCATAACCCGCTTGATGAGACTGAGGGCATGAAACGATGCAAACATCTCCAGTCGTTACATAATTATGGGCTACCGGTCAGAAAGCCAAGAGTCCCACCTCCAAGGAACGGCACCCCTGGATCCGGAGCCGCACTACGGAGATGGTCCCGCCTAGGAACCATAACATTAGGCATGTTACCGAACCACAGGTCCTAAAACTCTCGGGTGAGCCGGCATGTCACCACTGTCACCACAATTGGTTCCGGGTCAAAGCTCCAATCCCAGCAAAGACCAGCTCACTCACCCAACCGAACATAATTTGAACAAAGAGGAAAAGTCCACAAAATGAAACCAAAAGGGACAGAATAAGAACAGAAGGGGAAAAACATAGAAAGAGAAAATAAAAACTACACAAAATTAGTTAAGCCGACAACGAGAGCTCGAGAGGAGAAGGCAAAAAGCATCCCCCATCAAGCTCTAGTTGCCGGCCCGAAGCCCCCCAACCGCGACAAAGAATGTAGTAACAGGGGGGGTCATCCAGGAGAAGGCATATTATAAGGACCTAAAACTTATATCAGAGTAGGTAATAACTAATAATATACAATACAATATACAGTAATGATATAATAATTAAGAAATATATAATAATTAAATAATAATAATAATAATGATAATAATAATTAAGATGAGGTTACTTGTTCGTGAAAATTGCAACGTCTTCCATTAGAACTTTACTAACTCGCAAACAAAAAAAACGAATATCTTAAGAACGGGGTGTTCCTTAATATATGAGCAAACATAATTATGTTGTTGTTGTTGTAGTTCCCCAGATTGTCTGGCCGAACAGTCCCGAGTCCGGTACACTGAAGCTATCCCAGATGCCCGGGCCCCGAAGGGACCAGGGTGAGATGTGATGTGTCTCTGAGAGAGCAGTGGGGGAGGAGACCATCAGCCCATGGGCTTGCATCCCCAGGCCAATGCCATAAGACAAGCCACAGCAAAGCTATCATAACATAAGCCAGGATTTTCTCATATCAAAGGACTACAATACAGTAATCATAATTTTTGTTTTCTTTTTCGATTTTTTTTTTTTGTTTTTTTTTTTTTTTTGCCAGATGCCATAATTCCCGAGAAGGGGTGGCCATTAACCCCTTCTATACCGGCGCTGCCTTTGTACATTTTTCTGGCTACTATTAGACAATTTTAGTCAGCTTAAAAAGGGCCTCCAGCAATTAACACGCTTCTAACTATGTCACTTAACCCATTATACTACCACAGATCCTTCTTAAGCTGCACAGTATCGTCTTAATATAGCTAGAATAACATTAAAAAGCCGTCGCCGGTACAGAACGGGTTAACATTAGGCGTTTGTCACGAATCATATGTCAAGTTGCCCGGGTTTGACATCTACCAATAACATTTTGACAGTGCGGGCTCGATCCGTCAACCCTTTGATCACCAGCCGACGCTCTACTGACTATGCCACGGCTCGCTCAAAAAAAGGTATTGTTGTAGAAGCGATTAACTGGATTCCGTGTCTTTCATTGCAGACTTACACTATGTCATCTCATCCACAATACTCCCCAAATAACGCGATAAAAAAAAAAAAAAAAAAAAAAAAAATCTCTATCTTGAATACCGTACACCATTTGCCTTTCATTAAATTTGACGAGGGCATTATATCTTAATTTGGATATGATAATTGATAGTTCGTACACCTTAGGGGTAAGGGAGCCTTCAGATTTGGTGGAGAAAAAGAATATACCCCACGTATCCTAATATATGTCGTACAAGGCAACATAAAGAATATACCCCACGTATCCTAATATATGTCGTACAAGGCAACATAAAGAGGTGGTGGTGTAAGGGTCCCATGGCAGTTGGGCCGCATCCCGATTGGGCCGCCTGACGGTTGGGCAGCTGCCCATGTAGTGTTTACATTACTCGTATGCTGGCAATCACATTCTCGTCTATTTTGACTGCCATGGCATACAGTAATGGGTCCCCCCTCACCCACCCATGACTTATTATCATCATATATATTACCAGCAGGGGGGCAAATAACAAGTACGGTGTGGCAGTTTTGGCCCCAACTCTGTTCCTCATTCATATCAATGATCTCACTCATAATCCAATACATTCCTACGCAGATGACTCAACACTCCACAGTTCCTTCACATTTACCAATTCTTTCACCCAACCCGATCTTATAAATTCAAAAATAAACACTGCAATTTCTCTGAACCAGGACCTTTCTAGAATTAATAAATGGGGACAAGAGAATCTAGTTTCCTTTAATGCACAGAAAACCAAGTACATTCAATTTTCTAACCGACAGAATCTCACTGACTCCCATATATTTTTTAATGATGTAAATATTCCCACTTCCCCTAGTATTGACATTCTCGGTGTAACGTTAACTACTAACTTGAGCTGGACACATTATGTTAGAAGCATTGCTAAGAATGCCTCTAAAAAACTGGGACTCCTGTACAGAGTTCGAGAATTCTTCACTGACGAGCAGTTGGCCGTAATATATAAAAGTCATGTGCGTTCTCAGATGGATTACTGTTCACCTCTGGGGTGGAAGTGGAGTGGTTGCATTGAGGCAGTTGGACAAAATTCAAAATAAAGCTATTAGATTAATCAATAACCCTGCAATCACACAGGACCTTCCTACATTATCCATACGAAGAAACGTTGCATCCCTTGCATTATTCTACAGATATTTTCACAGCAATTGTTCCGAGGAACTTGCTTCAATTGTGCCGCCTCTCCACATCTTTCCCCGTAGAACTAGGGCAGCTGAGAGCGCCCATGAATTTACACTTTCTCCTCCACAATGCAGAACTTCTGCTTATCAGAATTCATTTATCCCCAGAGCTACTACTCTTTGGAATTCACTTCCCTCGAATTGCTTTCCACAAACTTACAATCTACAAATGTTTAAATCCAGTTGTTACAAACATTTTATGAATGGAGGATGCCTTTAGGCACATGGACCTTTTTGTTTTATCTGTGTTTTTCCTTCCTCCGTTCATTGTCTCTTAAAAAAAAAAAAAAAAAAAAAAAAAAAATCATACCACGGCCCAACCATGCGGCGGCTCGACCGACTGTACACCGGTGTAAGTATGGACGTACAGTACAGTCATCCTATACAGTCTCCCTCGATTTACGATTGGGTTACATTCCTGAAAACCCGATCTTAAAAGGAAAAAATCTTATAGCGAACCCTAAAATTAATGGGGTAAATGGGGATGCGTTCTGGAACCAGCCAAAACACAAACACAAACACCTAAAAACCCATAATAATATAATATATTGGGGCATCGGATAGTGAGGGAAACAAAGTACAGTAGTGCAAAACTGGAGCTGTCTTGTTATGGTACTGTTGAGGTTGTTGTGGTGCTAATACTACAAGTGTTGGGGCTTCAGGGGGCACTGTTAGCACTATGCCAACCTCATCCACAGTGATGACATAATGGGGAAGTGTTGTATTATACTCCGACTGCAGAGAGGCAATCCATTCGAGCTGTTATAATGAATGGAATGAAGACTACGCCAAACCATTGTATATATGTACCGGTACATTATTGTATGTATGTATGTATATACTCTGGCACCTTCCTCAGTTTTCCTATTATTTATTATTATTATTATTATTATTATTATTATTATTATTATTATTAGGCCTACTATTTTTTTTTTTTTTTTTTCTTCTTTCTAATGGGGGTGGCCAACTATTCTTAGGGTCCGGGACCACGAACGCATTCCCTCGCCCCTATCTCAGTCTCGTTTTTTTGGTAGATTTATTTAAGGGGAGAAGGATACCAAGCCCCCCGCCCCCGATCCCCTTTAGCCGACTTCTACGTCTCGCCGGAGAAAGCGGTGGTGGAAATTTCTCACCCCTCCACCACAGACATTATTACACATGGCATTTGAAGACCTCCAGTTAACCCCTTCTGTACCGGTGGCCACCCTTTCGTTATATTCTGGCAACTAGAAGACGATTTTATTCAGTTTTAAAAAGGGCATACAGCAATTAACAGGCTTCGGACTCTCTCCTAACCCATTTTAATACCACAGATCCTTCATAAACTGCACACAATTGTCTAAAATATAACAAGAATATACCGGTAATGAAAAAGACGTCGCCGGTACAGAAGGAGTTAAGAAATTAACGATAAAAGACTAACTCTTATTAAATTCTGTAAGTATATATGGAAAATAATTGTACGTAAAATAGATTATATAAAAGTTTCATGTAGAGTTTATTATGGAATTTAATATTCACTATTCTACTGTATTATCAAATATAATGGGAAGAAAATATACATAGTGTATTTATATATGGGCACTGTAATAATATAAATTTGCTATTTTCAATAATTAATGTTTGACAAGGAGCTTTTAGTAATGTAATGCATCTATTGTTATATATTTAATATAAATATCTCAAAAAACAAACAAATATGGATAGCAGACAACTGAAAAATATCTATCTATCTATTGCCGGATGCCTTAGTCTACTTAATGAGGGTGGCCATACACAGAAGGCCCCCAAGTGGACCTATTCCCTGTAAGAGGGACGACCCGAGCCAGTTTACTGAAGGACTTACAGGATTGACCACTCAATTTAGGGTCCGTCTGACTCCGAGGCCCTCTATGTATCATGTTAGCACTATTTTTCTACAGTGGTGTTCGGCTAGTCCATCCACTAACCTGCCTTACACTTAGATAAGCAGTACGGATTTGTATCAGGTTTACTCCCCTAGACAGGTTGCCGACCAAAGCTGACGAGGCCCATCCACCCAGATTTTTATAAGGTTGTCTCCCCTAGATGGGTAGCCGACCAAGGCTACTATGAAATATATAATACAGGTCCCCCACGATATAAAATTGGGTTATGTTCCTGAAAACTTGATCTTTATAGAAAAATCGTATAGCAAACCCTAAAATGAATGGGGTAAATGGGAATGCATTCTCGGATCAGCCAAATCCAAAACATAAACACTAAAAAACCTATAATAATATCTAAAATCGGGGCATCGGATAGTGAGGGACGCCTGTAATACTTCTGATCAGCCACATTATTATAATTCCTTGAACGTGACGATAGTACGTTGTTATATGTGCGATTAGTTTACTTTGGAAACAGATTAACTTGTTCATGTAGTACTGTACACCCTATGTGGTGGATTGTGTTCTTTTATTTCATAAATTTTATTTTGCTTAAGCGTTATTTCCACATAGCAATTTTGATAAGTTATTTTGTCTTTATACAGTACTGTGTTCGTCCAAGTTTTGGTTTGTTTATTTTGTTTGGTTTGTTTATTTTGCAAGTTTTACATTATAATTAGTTACTGAATACAAAAATTGTCTCGTACCAAAAGCCTATATTGGCTTAGAGGATACTCTGTATTTCTTACCTTCAAAAACCTAAGGGGGAGGAGTGTATTAATTTGATTATTTAATTTGTTTTATCTTTTTACTATTTCTTTTTAGTTTCCTCCTTCATAAAGCATATAAAGACACCCCCAAGACCCCTTTCAAGATAAATTTGTATTGTATTTTTTTTTTTATAGAAAATTTCCCAGCCGAAAGCCGGTTCCTCTTTAACCCCTTCTGTACCGGCGACGTCTTGTTTACTTTATTCTGGTTACTATTAGACAATTTTATTCAGTTTAAAAAGGGCCTCCAGCAATTAACAGGCTTCGAACTATCTCACTTAACCATTTTACTACCACAGATCCTTCTTAAACTGCACAAAATCGTCTAAATATAGCTAGAATAAACTTACAAAGACGTTGCTTGTACAGAATGGGTTAATTACAGGCTCGCTATCACTCCCCAGGAAAAAAATTGACACCTAAATTGCACGAAAGGTCGTAATATTGGCATAAAAAATGGGGAGACAGGTCTTTATATCGCCAAACGTCATCAAATCTGAAAAATAATGGGGCTAAACATGAGAGAAGAGGGGCCAGAAAAAACAACCATCCCCCCCCTTAACCCTTTCTATACCGGCGACGTTTTTTTAATGTTATCTTAATTATACAGTATTTGGACACTGTTGTGCTGCTTAAGAAGGATCTGTGGTAGTAAAAAGAGTTAAGTGAGATAGTTCAAAGTCTATTAATTGCTGGTGGCCCGTTTTAAACTGGATAAAGTCGTCTAATAGTAGCCAGAAAAAAGTTAAAAGGACGTCGCCGGCTAAGAAGTGGTTAACAGTCGGGTAGTTGGTTAGGAATGTTGTTGTTGTGGTTAATCTCTCTTCTCAGAGTAGGTGACCATTCCTCTCTGTATCAGGTCGGGAATCTCCACTGCCAGCCAAGGTCCCAGCTGTGGAAGACAAATTGGGGTTCTGGGTTAACTATAAGTATTAGCCAAGGCATAAACCTTAATAATTATAATAATATAACTTTAATAATCACATGTTGCAATCACAACAACAGACTCAATACCTTCATACAAACAACAATCAAACACACTCATTAATCACTTCTCTCATGTCAACCACCTAAACCCCCGTCACGACGATCGACGTGTAATCCGACGGAAGAGACAATTCCCACAGATCCTGACTATGCACCCTTCACCAACAACCAGACAAAGCACATCGTCAACAATCTAAAGCACTCACCCGCCTGTGGCCCAGACAACATAAGTAACATACACCTCAGACACCTAGGACCACAAAGCATACAAGCACTCACCAACATATCAAACTACTGTACAATTGTTCACGCAACACAATACCAGACGTCTGGAAGCATGGTGTCATCATTACATTCCCCAAACCCAGCAAAGACCCCACGCTGCCCTCTTCACACCGCCCCATCACACTTCTTTGCAGCCTCTCCAAAGTCTCAGAACGCCTCGTACTATAACTGACCACACACGTTCTAGCTCCAACACATGGATTCAGGCCACTACACTCCACAAACACTCCTCTTACAGACCTTACACAAAGAGCTTTTGACGGTATCAACTCAGCTAGACCACCACACAGGTCACTACTTGTCACACTTAACATTAGTAAAGCCTTTGATGCCATCCCACGCCACAACCTAACAAACAAAATCTACAACATAAACATGCACAACAATACACAAAAAAAAAGTGGTGATGGGCTGGTCTATCAGAGTAAGAGGTAAGCATTCTCTGCCATACCCATAGCTTACTCTAACTGTTCCTTTTACTGTACTTATATATTTCCTAGATCTCAAGTGGCGAAGTCTCTTCCGTGGATTGACCTCCCTACTGCCAACTCTCAAGGTTGGCAGATTGGGAGCCAAAGCGTCACATTCTTCCTTTGCCCCTCAGCTTTCCCTTCATAATTGTTGAGGAGCACAGGGCCTTGGGTGGGGCTTCGGCATCTCGGGCGTTTCTGCGCCCTCCTCGGCTCCTTGCCTGTGAGCGGCTTCGGTCACCCAGGCTTCTTTGTGGTAGGCAGGGAGGGTTCTGTGGGGGCGCTCGGTTATAGCCTTGGCCTTGCTTGGGGCTGTTCGGCCAGGCAGCCTGGGGAACAACAATACAAAAAGGAGGGCGGGTGCCCAACTCCGAAAGGAGTTGAAGTAGGGGAGCTATTCCCCCGCCAAAGGCGGCTTTCTAGGGCCTTTCCTAGCTGATGCTGAGAGGATTGGGTTCTAGTCATGTGGTGATGGGCTGGTCTATCAGAGTGAGAGCTGAGCGATCTCTGCCATACCCATAGCTTACTCTGACTGTTCCTTTTACTTATATATCTTCTAGATCTCAAGTGACGGCGTCTTTTCCGTGGATCGACCTCCCTACTGCCAACCTAAAAGTTGGCAGATTTGGAGCCAAAGCGTCACATTTTTCCTTTGTCCCTCAACTTTCTCTTCATAATTGCTGAGGGGCACAGGGCCCTGGGTGGGGCTTTGGTTTCCCGGGCGTTTCCTAACCCTCCCCAGCTCCCCGCCATGGAGTGGCTTCGGTCACCCAGGCTTTATTGTGGTCGGCAGGGAGGGTTCTGTGGGGGCGCTCGGCCAGGCTCCGGGGGAGCAAGGCCTTGGCCTTGCTCGGGGCCTTGGGGCTGTTCGGCCAGGCAGCTTGGGGAACAGCAACAACAACAACAACAATACAAAAAGGTGGCTGTCCAACTACCTAGCAGGCAGATAGATATGCACATGTATCATTTGCCGGTCAGTCATCTAACATCAGAAACTTCACAAACGGAGTCCCACAAGGATCCGTCTTGTCGCCCTCACTCTTCAATCTATACAGTACTGTACATGCATGATCTACCCACACCCCACGCACCCCAAAGTGAAGACGTCCCCAGTGACCGCTAGTGACATACCTTTTTACCCCTTAGTGAGGTGCTAGTGAACATTCTTAGTGATGGCTTGTGTTGATGAGATTGCTACCTCCTCCCATATTCTCCAGCTTTGTCTTGCTTTGCAAGAAAGGCTGGAGAATGTAGAGCTCGAGGTTCAATCTCTCAAGGACGAGAACTTAGCACTGAAGATGGCATTAGAGGAAACTAAAAATGCCACTAGTATAGGAAAACCGGACTCTTCCTGGAAGGTGGTAGCTTCAAGTGGAACGAAGTTTACCTTTAAGAAGCAGTGTGTGACTGTTAAGAACAAGTATAGCGCCCTGGATGACGATTGTTGTTGTTGTTGAAGACGTGTTTAATTTAAACTAGCCCTCTGGGCCGAGGCCCTCATAAGGCTAGTGGTCGGCGGGGGGATAGTAAGTCAAGTCATATAGGTCACTGGTCAGATTTCACCGTAGAGATTAAGAGCTGCTAAGAAATGACGGATGGCTATGAACGAGAATGAATCTGAGTCAGAAAGGATGTCTTTTAAAGAGGTGTGTCGCAAGAAGCGACGTCTTTCAGGGCCGTACATGGGACAAACGCATAAAATGTGAGGGATAGTAAGAACTGTGTGACAATGGTGACATTCTGGCGGAGGACTACGGGGAGTGGTCATTAGATATCCATGAGTGAGTCTCGTGTGTCCTATGCGTAATCGAGTTAAGAGGGTTTGGTCAGCGCGACAGGGGCTGAGTGAAGAGGGCCACATGTGAATGTCGTCTTTGATGGAACGAAGGTGACCTCCCAAAGGTTGATCCCTCCATTCTGAGTGCCACTTTTCATGAATATGCCGTCGAACTACAGGAATTAGGTCATCCGATCTGAGGACAGTGGATGCCGGAGCACCTAGACAGGCCTGTTTAGCAAGGGCGTCAGCACGTTCATTTCCCGCAATGCCTACATGAGCGGGGATCCAACAGAGGGTGATGGATCGAGAGCTGCATTTTAATTCGTGGATTTTCAGGATAACATCGATGATCAATGGGTCACGTGGGGCGTACTCTCCCAATGCTTGCAACACACTTTTTGAGTCACTGCAGATAACTACGTGAGGAGGATTGTTTGGAAGTGCAGAGATGAGGGTCAGGGCACCATGAATAGCCCACAACTCTGCAGTGAAAACGGTGGAACA
This sequence comes from Paralithodes platypus, assembly GCA_032716605.1. Lineage (NCBI taxonomy): Eukaryota > Metazoa > Arthropoda > Malacostraca > Decapoda > Lithodidae > Paralithodes > Paralithodes platypus. The sequence goes on from CM064481.1 coordinate 2,797,429, forward strand.
AGGATGTAGGGAGCTTTGATGGATACCATGCTCAGAAACCGCTGCACTACCGACGGCATCCGGAACCTTCGAACCATCAGTGTAGATGAAGGCAGCTGGAACATGACTATCAAGATGTTGTAATGCTAAAGTACGGCGTTGGACTGGAGTCACAGCCTCTACTTGGTCAGTCAAATGGAAACAAACGTCAGGGTGTTTAAGGATCCAGGGGGTAATTGAAATACAGGGGAGGGGCGAATGAGGTGTTGGAATATTGTAAGATGCGAGTAATTGGCGGGAGAGGAGGGTAAAAGGCAAGGTAGTAGTAGGAGTAACACAAAAATCTTGGGAACGGAAAAGGTCCTTCAATGTGGGATCCTGTCGGAGACGGATGGCAGTTCGCAGCTGAACCAGCTGACGATGATACGTTAATGGCAGGACCCCAGCCTCACTGAGCACACTGTACACACGAGAGGACCGGAAAGCTCCTGAGCTAATACGTATGCCAAGGTGATGAACGGAGTTAAGTGTCTGCAATGTGGATGCCGAGGCAGTGCCATATACCGGGCAACCATAATCTAGGGCAGATAGAATGGTGGATCTATAAAAGAGTAGTAACGTAGATCGGTCAGCACCCCAATGAACACGTGCCACAGACTTGAGGACATTCATGCGCTGAAGGCACCGAGCCTTCAGAGTGGCAACATGGGATTTCCAATTTAGGTGGGTATCAAAGATAAGGCCAAGGAATTTAGTGGAGGCAAGGAATTTAATCTTGGAAGAACCCATAGAGAGGGTGATGGACTGCTTACGCAAGTGTCTAAGGTCACGATAGAAAACGACAGCATTGGTTTTGTCAGTCGAGAAGCGGAAACCAGTTGAGGACGCCCAAGCTTGTATGGAATGAAGAGCAGTGTTTAGACGACGTTGAATGTGTGTTAAACTAGGAGACGTATAATAAATAGCTAAGTCATCCACATAGAGGCTATGAGAGATATCAGGAGGGAGGCATTGTGTAACACTATTTATTGCAATATCATAGAGTACACTACTTAGGGAACAGCCTTGGGGTATTCCATTAGTTTGAGGTTTTATTGCAGATAATATACCGTTGTTTTTAACCTGAAATGTGCGGTTAGAGAGAAAGTTCTGGAGGAATTGGGGAAGGGAGCCCCGCATACCAGAGCTATGGAGGATTTTTAGAATGCGATAACGCCAAGTGGTATCATAAGCCTTCGCAATGTCGAAGAAAACTGCCACTGTGGGTTGTTTCTTCGAAAATCCTTCACGTATTTGGTGCTCCAGGTGGATGAGAGAGTTTAATGTAGAGTGGCCGGGACGTGAACCATGTTGATACGGGGATAATAAGTCATGCGCCTCTGAATAATGAAGAAGGCGTGGATTGATCATTTTTTCCATAAGTTTACATAAACATGAGGTGAGCACTATGGGCCTATAGTTTGTCGGAAAACTATGATCTTTGCCTGGTTTTGGGACGGGTATGGTATACGCATGTCGCCAATTTGGTGGGAAATAATGTCTATCCCATAATTGATTATAAAGTTGCAAAAGATAAGTTAGTGCACGTGGATGAAGATGACGAATGAACGCATAGGGAATGGCATCAGGACCCGGGGTGGAATCCGAGCAGTGGTCAATGGCATGTTGAAGTTCAGGTAATGAGAAAGGAGCGTTATAGTCATGAGTGCGACCTCCGGAAAACGTGATCGGGTGGGACTCCTTCTCTTGTTTCAAGCGGAGGAATTGTTGAGGTAAAGATAGGTTAGAGCTAACTTCACTGAAATGGTTTGCATGCATAGCAGTGATGACGTGGGGATCATGGGTTAAAGAGTCCGAATCAGTGTCCCGTAATGGAGAGAGTTGGGGACGGACAGTTCGCCCGTCAACACTACGAAATTTTCTCCACAGAGTGGAGATAGGGGTGCGACTAGTGAAGGACGAGATGTATGAGCGCCACGAAAGCACTTTACTTCGGATGATATTGCGTTTGACAATAGCGCAGACTTTATTATAGAAAGTTTTGAGGGCAAGTTTTTCAATGGTGATGGTGATGAAACGGAAGCATTGAGGATGAGTAGCAAGATTGGAGAGGGAGGTTTTAATTCTCCGTTGCTTATCACCCACCCTGGTGAGAAGGCGCTCTACCCTGTGTTTGAATTTGATCATGCTAGCCAGTTTGGGTGACCACCAAGGGACTCGTCGAGGATGTTGCAAGGAGGAGGTGAATGGTATGTGATGCTGTGCAGTAGAGGTTAAGAAAGACATGAAATATTCAAAGTTAACTTTGGGGGTGATCATATCCGAGAAATCCGCAATATCAGCTGTGGATTCTGTGTATGTCAGCCAATTAGCTTTGGAGAGATTATATTGAGGTAGTTGTGTAAAGGGTTCAGGGGATAAGTAGTTTAAAAGAATCGGGCAGTGGTCGCTGGAGAATCGTTCCTGCAGAACCGACCACTCAAATAAAGGGGCGGCGTCAGTCGAAGCAAGTGAAAGGTCTATCGCAGAGAACGAGTTGTGTGCTGCAGACCAAAATGTAGGGGAATCTAGGTTCAAACAGCAGAGTTGTGAGTCAAACAGAAGGTTTTCGATATGTTTACCCGGGGTGTCTGTAAATGGGCTTCCCCATAGTGGGGAATGTGCATTAAAGTCACCAAGAATGAGGTAAGGAGGAGTTAGTTGTTGTGTGATACGGAGAAGATCAGCCGTGTCATCTTTACAAGAGGGTTGATTGTAGGACGAACAAATAGTGAGGGATGGAAGCTGTGGGAGGGAGATGGTAACTGCAGAAGTTTGAAATGGATTGGGATTGAGGGTGACGGGAAGAAAAGGATATTGGTAATGAACAAGAATTGCTGTACGATAGTGTGTGGGGGTAATCGGAGAACTAACAGCGACAGAGTAATGTCTGGGGGGGATCACAATATTGCCTACATGCTGTAGGCATATGCAGATGGGAGAGTATAAGCGAATGAGTCTTTGTAATTCTCCCATATGAAGGCGAGCTTGGTATCCGTTAATGTTCCACTGGACAATATTATGAGGCATTGTGTACAGAGGGGGACACATCTGTATTGGGTGTGATGTCGTTTAAGGAGTCAGGCGAAGAACGGGGAGGGATAGTTGCTTGCGGGATTTGAGACGTAGGGGCAGATGAATTGGGTAATTCATCGTCATTTATTGCAGAGAATTGTTTACGAGTTTGGGAACAAGTGTTGGAGAGTGAAGGAGCTTTAGCTGTAATGTATGTATAAAGTCCGGCGGCGAAGTAGTGGCAGTATCTGTGTTAGGGGGGAGAGTACGTGCAATGACGAAGGCGTTTGCTCGTGCAAGTATTTGAGAATCTGGCTCAGAGAGATGTGGGGTGATGTACTCCCGAAAACATCCAGAGCATCCGCAGGCACCAGGGGGAATACCCTTGCTGCAGATCAAATGGGGGTTATCAGAGGAGGGTGGCACAGGGGTATCCAGATGCATAAGTTCTTCAGTCGCGCTTTCCGTATGAGTGGCAAGAGGAAGCGGAGTATTTGGAATTGGGGGGTGTTCATCAGGGTCTGAAGCACAGGGAGCGTCCTTTGTGAGGAGACGTTTACGAGTACCACACATTTCGTGAGGAGTTGGGGTAACGGGTGTCGTCGATTGATGGACATCAAATGCAGACCGTGTGAGTACCATTTCGGTCAGATCGGAGTCAATGAGATTATTGTCCTTCAGGAATTGCGTCATTACGTCTGTGGGTGGAAGGTCAGGGTGGTGGATATGAGAGACACAATAGCAAGGGGGTTTGTGATGTTGCTTATTGTTGATTGGACTACGAGAGGATACAAAGTTCCTTAAATGGTCTTCGAAGGCTCTAGGATTGGAGGTTTTGTGCCGGAGGAGAAAGTATTTGCCGCAGTCGTGACATCCACAGTCTGGATCGTGATTAGGCATGGTCCACAGTTGGGTGGGTGAGTCGTTGACCGAATCACGAGAAAGGGGCCTAACTGGTATGGCAATCCTGCGTTTTTTAGAAGCCTGTGTCCTTAGTAGTTGAGGTTGTGGCGAAGGAGCATTTACGTGGTCAGGGGTACGTCGCACGACCTCCTCCACCGTAGGCATTGACCAAAATTCCATATCTTCCGAGATGCTGGTAAAGCCCTCGAATCTATTGGAAGTGGACAACCCAGGAGAAGAGAGATTAGCGAGGCGAAATGTTTCACTGGAGGGAAAACGTCGAGGACTGTGTTGCGATGTAGATGGTCCCTTCGGACGGAGAGTAGCAGCTGTTGCGGGAGGTCCATATCTCCGGTAGGGAGGAGCTTTGCCTTCGTCCCTGAGTTGCGTTTCGGCCGCCCTGAGTGGGAGACCCGTCGAGGCCTGTAGGTGTAGTATCTCCCGTTGGAATTTGTAATGTGGGCAGTCCCTATTGTTAGCTTCATGGCATCCGTCACAATTTGCGCATCTGGCCTCCTTTGACTGGCAGTGTTCCAGATCATGGAGCTCAGAGCCACAATATTGGCAACGAGGACAGCGTGCTCTGCACCGTGCAGTAGTGTGACCAAAACGCCAGCATTCTGTACATTGTCTAGGTCTATAAACGTAGCGACGTACTGGCAGTTGTCGTCCAGCTAGTTTGACATGCATGGGGAGGACGTGCCTCTTAAAGAATACCTTGACAATACGCAAACTGGGTCGATTATAGCGTTGGGGCACAACATAAGTGTCGACTTTGACGATGGAGGGGTCTGTATTTTTCAATAATTTCAAGATGCGTGGGGCCGAGTCTTGAAAGCCTTGATCAGCAATTTCGAAGTCCGAGGGGAGGGCCACTGTACCTATGCGCTGATTAAGGTATTCGTCTTCCTTGCCTGTATACCTGCCAACGTGGGTGAGAAAATGGTCTTGTAAGGCTTCTGATTGTTCTTGTGTGGCAGCCTCAATCATGCGTTTTCCTTTCCCGACAGTGTGTACGGTGAAATCACCGAAGGTCGAAGCAAGAGAATCATAAAGATCAAGATCGTCCATGGGGTCACCAGTGACCTCGAAGAATCGAGGCCAATCAGGGGACGAAACATGGCGTCTAGGGTTGGTTGTGGGACTGGGGTATATGTGGTACGACGACCTTTGTTCCGTGTGCGCTGAGGAACATGCGGCTTGAGGGTTTGCACAGTAGATGTAGATCCTTTATGAGAGGAAGGAGGAGTGGATGTGTCGGTAGATTGTGAGGGCAGAGTTGAATCAGTGGTCGTAGGGGCAGGATGCACAGTATGGGCAGTTGAATTCCCTTCAGTACCGGTACTCAAGGTATGCAACGGCCGAGGGTTAGTTAATGTGACAGTAGGCCTTTGAGATCGTGGAGGTACAGAAGCAGGTTTGATGGAGGTAGCAGATCCAGCATCCTGAGGTAAGATGGTAACAGATGTAGTCGTAGACTTATCAGGGATACACGAAGTATCCGTAAGGGTGTCAGCGGAGGGCATCCGAGCTTCATCATTAAGGTCCTCGACTGAATGAATAGGGAGTCTAAGGCTAGGATCATGATCGGGTAATTTAGAAGTTAAGGTTGAGACCGTGGGGTTGTCATCGCTAAGCTTGGTCACAGCGGCAGCACTTTGCATTGGAAATGATGCCGGGGGGACCAACTGATCGATCTCTCTATCCGACGATGGAGAATTCGTCACATTATCAGTAGAAGGCTTGCCAAGGTCAGGGAGATAGGGGGGGTCCATAGAGAGGGGTGAGTCCAAGGACGGTGCAGGGGCCGGTAAAGAATCCGGCATAGTGCCACCACCATCCGAGAGGATGATGGTCAAGGAAGGTGAATCAGTCTCAATATCCATATCCATGCCAGTGCCGGTGATCAAGGGTTCAGAGGAAGTCTCCATATGACGAAGGTATTATGATTCGTCCGGGATAAGCTCCATACCCACCACGGAGCCTATAATTAGAGGACTTGGTATTTGCCCTAGGAGTCAAACCCTGATATACATCCCTACCCCCAGTGCTTATAGACGGTCAACTCGTCAGCTTCGGGTCCAGCACAGAGAGCGAGATTTGACGATAAAAGGTTCCCCTCGTGCGTGCACGTCAGGTACTCCAGTTCTACGGGTGGAAGGGAACGCCGTCCACACCCACCCTCCATCAATTAAATAGAGTAGTCCAGTCGTCAACGACAGAAGAAGGGGAAGCAAAGAAAAGGACAAAGTGAGAGAGGGAAAAAGACAGAAAAGTGGTACCTTGCAGGCCTCTGGAAACCTACGAGGAGGGAGGTCTTGGTCCACGAGGGCGGCGGAGCCTCGAACATAAGAAGGTCTGTCCCCCCTATGAACAGAGTCCACCGGCCAAGCTTCAAGCCCCGCCACCGCGACACGGTGACTCCCTAACGGCGGGGGGATGACGATTGTGATGGCAGTGAAGTCGAAAGGGGGAAGATGACCCGTCTTACAGCGGGGCAGTGAGAGGGGAGGGGAGGAAATCTGCTGCTACTGCTGCTGCTACTACTTCTGCTACAGGCCGGCAACAGAAAAAAGCTAAGTCTGTTTTCATTGTCGGTGATTCAATGGTTAAATACCTTGGCAGGGCTACTAACACACATGGTGGTAAAGTTGTCTGCCTGCCTGGAGCCGGAGTCGAGAGGGTGGCAGAGAAGATAGATGGTGTCCTGGAAGTGAGTGGGGAGAACCCCATCATCTTCCTCAACGCAGGGAGCAAAGACATATGGAAATGTAGGACTGAGGAGTTGTTCACCAAGTACCAGGAAATGTTGGAGAGGATCAAGAAGAAGGGTGGAGTTCCTGTGGTACACAGTATCCTGCCAAGAAGAGAGGTTAGAAAGGAATGGTCCTCCAGGGCTATTGGTGTAAATAGCCGGCTGGAGAAGTATTACAAGGCAAATACTATTCCATTCCTGGATAAATGGTCCCACTTCTATGGTAAAGATGAACTGTATGCCCAGGATGGAGTACTTCTCTCTCGACTAGGAGTTTCGACCTTAGCCAGCTCACTTGACAAGATTGTTGCGGGGTTTGTTAATAAACCATAGGTGTATAAGTAAAATGGAATCCCAGCCACATGTAATTGATAGTAATGACGAGAATTCTGATAGAGTAGATTTTCCGCCTAGGTCTAGTAGTTCAACAGGTAATAATAAACTAGTTAAAAACAATAGAAAATTAGTTGCAAATAAAAGTAATAGGTTGAGGGTATATTAAACAAATTGTAGGAGTTTATGTAAAAAAATGAACAAACTTAGAGCACTTCTTAGCAAAGAAAATATAGACATAATAGCGCTAACTGAAACATGGATTAATACAGAAACCAGATTTTTTTTAGCAGAATTTTATATACCGGGATATAGTTTGTTTAAATATGACCGAACAAGTAGGAGGGGCGGCGGTATAGCAGTGTTTGTCAGGAGTACATTAAAAAGCTGTATTAAATCAGGTATTAGACTAAATAATGATAATGAAAGTGTTTGGGTAGAGGTTAACGAAGGTAGTGAGACCATAGTTATTGGAGTTATGTATAGACCGCCAAATATGAGTAGAAATGACGGAACATCATTATGGGAGGAAATTAAAATAGCATCAAGGTTTAGCACCGTGTGCATTATGGGGGATTTAAATTTTCCGAATATAGATTGGCAGCATCAAATAGGAGAGTCGAAAGATGGAGGGAGTACTGTACTTCAGTGAGTTGCTAAATGTAAGGAATGAAGAGCCAGCAAACATAGCTGGATATGATATGGGAGGGAGAAGAAGAGAAGTAGTGGAGGAGGAGGTGGAGGTGGGGATCAGGAGGTCAGAAGTGTGGGAAGCCATGAAAAGAGTGAAGTTGGGGAAAGCACCAGGAACAGATTGAGTGTGTGGGGAAATGTTGAGGTATGGTGGTGAGATAGTGATAGAATGGGTATGGAAAATTTGCAAACTAGCATGGGAGAAGGGGAGTGCACCCGATGACTGGAAGACTGGCATAATAGTCCCCCTATATAAGGGCAAAGGGGAAAGAGGAGTGTGGTAACCACCGAGGAATATGTCTTCTAAGCGTAGTAGGGAAGGTATACAGTAGGGTAGTGATTGAGAGAGTGAGAGTAAGAACGGAGAAATGGATAGGCGACGAGCAGGGAGGTTTTAGGAAGGGAAGAGGATGTGTAGATCAGATTTTTACCCTGAATTGTGTTGTGGAGAAGTATCTGGAGAAGAAACAAAAGGTGTATGTTGCCTTTATGGACTTGGAGAAGGCCTATGACAGAGTGGATAGAGAAGGTTTGTGGAAAGTACTTAGAATATACGGAGTAGAGGGCAAGTTGCTGAAAGCAGTGAAGAGCATGTATGAGGGTGCAAAGGCAGCAGTACGTGTGGAGAGTGAGCAGAGCGAGTTCTTTGACCTGAATGTTGGTTTGAAACAGGGGTGTGTGATGTCCCCGTGGTTGTTTACTGTATATATGGATGGAGTCATGAAAGAAATCCTATCAAGAGCAGTGGATGTTGGTGTATTTCTGAAAAGGGAGGGAATTGAGTGGAAGCTACCTATACTGCTGTTTGCGGATGATACAGTTCTGATGAGTGATAATGAATGGGAGTTGCAGGGTCTGGTAAATGAGTTTGGAACAGTGTGCGAAAAACGGAATTTGAAGGTAAATACGGGGAAGAGCAAGGTTATGGTCTTCGAAAGGGGTGAAGTCACAGAGTGTGAGGTGAAGCTGAACGGTCAGGCTATGGAGATCGTCAACTCTTTTAAGTATCTGGGCAGTGTGTTGAGTAAAGATGGGACTATGGATGAAGAAGTGCGGGAGAGGGTACAACAGGGGAAGAGGGTTGTAGGAACGCTAAAAGCAGTAACAAGAAATAGGGTGGTCAGTATGGAAGTGAAGAAGTCCTTGCATGACAGTGTGGTAATCCCGACACTGACTTACGGAAGCGAAGCATGGACGTTGGTTGAGAGACTCAGACCAAGAGTGAGAGCAGTGGAAATGAATTACTTAAGGAGTGCGTGCGGAGTTACATGGAGGGATAGACAGACTAATGAGGAAGTAAGAAGGAGGTGTGGTGTGGAGGTAGATGTGCTGGAAAGTGTGAAAAGGAACAACTTGAGATGGTTCGGCCATATGGAACGTATGGAAAGCGAGAGAATGACTAAGAGGGTGTACGAGAGCGAGGTGGAGGGACAGAGAGGGAGAGGTAGACCGAATATGAGGTGGAAGGATGGAGTGAGGAAGTACATGAACGAGGGCGGTGCTGGTTGGGGGGAAGGGCGTCGACTGACTGGGGACAGAGGTGCATGGGGGCGGTTCGTTCGTGGCCACCCCTTCGGGGATCACGGCGTCAGGCAATAGATAGATAGATAGCATCAAATAGGCGACTCTGATTCAAAGGAGTTTATTGAGGTAGTACAAGATAGTTTTTTATTTCAATTCATAGATACGCCGACTAGAGGTGATAATATTCTCGATTTAGTTTTCAGTAACAATGATTTTTTTTTTTTTTTTTTCTATGTGATTGAAGGAGGCAAAAGGCAGAACTGCCTATAGCGAGTGCCTCCCCCATAGTTGAAAGAGTGACAGGGCCAAAATCAAGGGACGTTCGAGCCAAAATGCCTGGACACACTGAGTTTGATGCAATTTAAGTCATAGGAAGAGGGAAAGACTGATTCTGGGAGAGAGTTCCAGAGCTCAGCTGTTGAGTAGAAGAAAGTTTGAGAGTAACGTTTCACTCTTGGGTTGGAGAGTTGCACAGAGTAGGGGTGGGATTGAGTTGCAAGACGGGTACCACGTGCCCTACGTAAAGGAGGTGGTATACACTGGGAAAGCTCTGAGGAACACTGATTATTATAGTAGCGATAGAATAGCGAGAGAGATGCAACATTGCGGCGGAGAGAGAGATTGCAGAGAGTTGGTGAGTGGACGGGAGTTAATGATACGAAAGGCCTTCCTTTCAACTTTGTCTAGGAGAGCGGTGTGAGAGGAACCTCCCCACACATGTGAACAATACTCAATACAAGGACGCACTATGCCCCTGTACAGAGCAAGAAGCTGTGCAGGGGAAAAGAACCCCCTAAGGCGGTTGAGCACACCCAGCTTCTGGGAGGCTGCCTTAGCAAGACTGGTAATATGGTCCTTCCAACTGAGAGCAGAAGAAAAGGAGACACCAAGAATATTGAGAGAAGATGAAGGATTGATTTTTGTATTGTTGAAGAATAAGGGATAGTCCGCTGGGAGTTCCTGAAGGGTAGATAGATGGAGAAATTGGGTTTTGGAAGCATTAAAGGTAACAAGGTTTTCTCTGCCCCAATTGGAGATAGTATTTAGATCATAATTTAAGAGTTCTATGGCTTCATTACGTTTGTCGTTGAGGGATTGCTGGCTGGGGCGTTCTGAAAAACTAATGGAGTAGTGTAAGGTTGAGTCGTCTGCGTATGAATGGATGGGAATTGAGGTACAGTTGAGGAGATCATTTATAAAAATTAGAAAAAGAATAGGAGATAGGACAGAGCCCTGAGGAACACCGGAGTTTATAGGGTGAGGAAGTGAACAATGGCCGTCCAAACCGCGGCTATGGAACGGCCGGAAAGGAAATTAGAGACAAAGGCACAGATGGAGGGATAGAAACCGAAGGAGGGTTGTTTAGAAATTAAAGATTTGTGCCAGACTCTATCGAAGGCTTTTGATATGTCTAGTGCAATAGAAAAGTCTCACCGAAGTCCCGAAAGGAGGATGACCAAGAGTTAGTAAGATATGAAAGAAGATCACCAGTAGAGCGACCCTTAACCTCTGAAGTGCCCATGGGGGGTATGAGACACCACACTCCTGTGCTGACGTATTTAAGCTGTTCCCATCACTAACATATTTATTTTACCATAAATAGCATTAATACTTATCCATATGCGCCTATTATAGGTTGATTATAAAGGTATTAACTTGTTACAACAATAAAACAAGTGGAAACAGCGTTTGGATGGTCAAAATCGGCGATACAGGCCGGGAGTTACACAATGTATGGCTGAGGCAACCTCCCAGCCCACCACTTTTCTTCACCTCTGGAGAGAGACTGTCGATCGATACTCTCTCTCTCTTGCACTCGCTTGCTAACAGTGATGACAACGCCCTGCTACCAACTCGCTAATGTTAGCACGAAAATAGACCACAGGAAAAGGGAATAACAGGGAAAATAGGTGATAACTGAAGGAGGGGAGGAAACTGGGGAAGGAGGGGAGGTGGAGGAGTGATATTTGGCATGGCCCAGGGGCAAATATATATATATTTTTTTTTTTCGGTGTTTTAAATTGATTTTTTTTCCCCCTGACTCTTAAGAGTCTTCCCGCAGTCCGCCGGGGGAACTCTTAAGAGTCTTCCCGCAGTTCCTGGGTTAAGGAAGCCATACTGGCGATCTGAGAGCAGATTATGAGAAGAGAAATGCTTAAGAAATTTGGAAGCAAGAATAGTTTCAAAAACTTTAGAAAGACAAGAGATGAGAGCAATTGGACGATAGTTGGAGGGTTGAGAGCGGTCACCCTTCTTTGGGACAGGTTGAATGTGAGCAACCTTCCAGCATGAAGGGAAGACGTTAGAGGATAGACAGAGACGAAGAGTTTGCCTAGGCAGGGAGTCAAGGAAGCACAGTTTTTGAGAACAACAGGAGGAACACCGTCCGGACCGTAGCCTTATTAGTATTAAGCCCAGAGAGGGTAGAAAGTACATCTTAGAAGAGATAAGGATATTAGGCATAAGTAAGAGAGAGGGGGAGAGGGAGGAATAGCACCGGAATCATCCAAGGTGGAGTTTCTAGCAAAAGTTTGAGCGAAGAGTTTAGCTTTGTCAGAGGAAGAAGTGATGGTTGTGCCATCAGAATGGGAAAGGGGAGGGAAAGACGAGGAAGAGAAATTGTTGGAGAGGTTTTTGGCTAGATGCCAGAAAGCTTGGGAAGAGCTAGAGTTGGATAGTTCAGTGCATTTATTATTGAAAGTCGAAGAACAGATTTGGCTTGATTCCGGGCAGAAACATAGGAAGAATGAGAGTCTTGAGTTTTAAGGCGTCAGTACTGTTTGAATGCTTCCTCCTTATTGCGGACAGCAGTAGAACAGGCGTGAGTAAACCAAGATTTTTTAGCATTAGTCTGAGAGAAAGAGAATGGAATGTATTCTTCCATGCCCGATAGGATTACCTCGGTAATGCGTTCAGCACTCTCCGAGGGTCCCCGGCCACGGAAGCAGAAATCATTCCATCGGAAATCAAAGAAGTACTGCCGGAGAGCCTCCCAGTCGGCAGAGCCAAAGATATACTGATAAATATATGATATATGATAAATAAAGATATATGATAAATAATGTAGAAATCGGGGACCACCTAGGAAATAGCGACCACAATTCTGTGTATTTTAATATACAATGGAAAGGTAATTCCAGAGAGAATATGACATTAATACCTGACTTTAGAAAAGCCAATTATGGTGGGTTAAGAAGAGCCCTATTAGCGGGCCCTATGGTCAAAAAATTAAGTCTACACAGGTGTCCAAATGAGTGTACCCCATACCCCTTACCCCTTACCCCTAGCTTAGGTCAGGAAGAGACATCAAACTTGGTAGATACATACGATAATTTTGTCAAGTCAGTATTCAATGCGCAAAATAAGTATATCCCCAAAAGAAAATTTAGATCAACACAGAACCAACCCAACTGGATGAATAATAGACCTTCTAGGAAAAAAGAGAGGCATATATAGAAAAATTAAGTAAGGTGAAATTCACCTACTTGCTTACTATCACAATTTATCAAGACAGGTAAAAAAGGATATTAGGAAAGAAAAAAGAAATTAGGAAATCAAGGTTGCAAATGACTCGAAAAATAATCCTAAAGTTTTTTACCAATTATATAAATCCAAGGTTAGAGATGTAATTGGTCCCCTTAAAACTTCGATAGGCGAAATTACAGAAAATTACTTAGAAATGTGAAGTACCTGTACATTAACCCTTGGTTCCCGGAAGGGCTCTTGAACGCCCATAAAAAAGCATACCAGAGCTGCCCGGAAGGGCTCTTTAACGCCCAGTGGTTGAAAGCCTGTGAGCTTGGTGTGCGAGGCGTCGGTCCGACGCATGTAAACAACAGCCGGCTGGACCGACGCCCCGCATCTCCGGCCACAAGAAGGAGAGCGTCGCTTGTTCGTGTGTGCCTGTATGTTGTTGTTAAGTATCGAAAAGTAGTGTAAAGTGGCTGTTTTTGCCATAGAGTTATCTCCAATGAAATCATCATCACAACTGAACCAGTTGACTTAGAGAGCTCTACTTAACGCCATTCTACAGTAAACACATCTACGCTTGGGGATGCGCGGGAATGCGGAAGCAGTCAGAATAACAAAGATACGGTAGCCTAGGCTAGACGTTTTTCGGCCAAAACTCCCGGTTTTCAGGGAATATATATATAATACATAGCCGGGGCTGGAGGGTTAATAATCAATTTCTTTCCATTTTCACTAATGAAAATTTGGCAGTTTCCAGAAGTCTGTAAGGTTGTTGTTGTTGTTGTTGTTGTTGTTGTTGTTGTTCCCTAAGCTGCCTGGCCGAACAGCCCCGAGTCCCTGAGAAAGGCCATGGCCATGATCGGGCTTTCCCACAGAGCTCTCATTGAGTGTAGATTGTGTTGTTGGCGTAAGTGGTTGTGTGAAATGCAGTCTTCTATGATGTGTTTAATGATATGGGGTGCTGGGTTACATCCCGGGCAGGCGTCGACAACGGAGCCATCCAGTCTCTTCTGATAGCTCAGGAGAGCTGGATGGTGTCCGCATCTCAGCCTGGCCAGGTGGACTCTGTCCTCGCGAGGAAGGGAGGATTCGGAAGGATGGATTTCGGGAGGTCGTGCATGCAGCTGCGTGTTGTCTGTGAGTGAGCGGATGGATCGGTGAGAGATATGAGTATGGATGTGCTTTTGGAAGTTGGTTTGGGGTGGGCAGGGAGGGAGAGAGGACAATAATTGTGTGTGATACCGTGTCCTGGGTGTTGTTTTGATATTTCTTGGTGTCTGTGGGTGTGTTGCCATGTAGTTTAGTGGGTGGTCTTGGTTCGTGGAGGCTGCTGCCAGGAATTGAGTGCCTCTCATTTCCAGATGGTCTTTGACTTTGAGGATTTTGGTTTCTTGATGTAGGTGATCTGTGGGTGAAGTAGCTGTGCAGCCTGTAATGATCTTCAGGGCTTTGTTTTGAATAGTCTGTAAGGTCTTATGATGTGTTTCAGCTAGGTTAGAAGCCCAGGCTGGGCTTGCGTATTCCATCACTGATCTTATGTATTGTTTATATACTGTGGTGGTAGTTTCTTTGTTGTGTCCAAATTTGTGTGAGCAAGTGACCTGAGGGCGTTAAGTCTGGGTGTCAGTTTCTTTTTAATGTTTGTGGTGTGCTGTTTGAATGTCATATGAGTATCATATGTTACTCCTAGGATTTTGGGTGTGTGTGTATGTGTTAGGGGTGTGTTGTTTATGGTGAGTTGAGGGATGTATTCGTGTTCTCCTGTCCAACTTGTGAGCAGGGTTGCGGTGGATTTGGCTGGGGCTAGATTAAGTCTGTTTGTAGTGCACCAGCCATGTAGTGTGTTGAGATAGGGTTGAAGGAGATCTGTTGCTCTTTTTGGGTCATGGTGTGTGCATGTGAGTGTTATGTCATCTGCATAGGAGGCTAAGTTTATTTGGGGCGTATTGGGTGTAGTTATATCGTGCATGTACAGATTGAAGAGTGCGGGCGATAGGACGGATCCTTGTGGGACTCCGTTTGGAAAGTTTCTGATTTTAGATGACTGACCGGCAAAAGATACGTGTGCACATCTGCCTGCTAGGAAGTTGGCCAGCCACCTTTTTGTGTTGTTGTGCATGTTTGTGTTGTAGATTTTGTTTGTTAGGTTGTGGCGGGGGATGGCATCGAAGGCTTTACTAATGTCGAGTGTGGCTAATAGTGATCTGTGTGGTGGTCTAGCTGAGTTGATGCCGTCGAAAGCTCTTTGTGTAAGGTCTGTGAGAAGAGTGTTTGTGGAGTGCAGTGGCCTAAAGCCATGTTGTGTTGGAGCTAGGGGTAGGTCAGGTGTAATTAGTTGTAATACTAGGCGTTCCATGACTTTGGAGGGGGAGCAAATGAGTGTGATGGGGCGGTGCGAGGAGGGTAGCGTGGGGTCTTTGTTGGGTTTGGGGAATGTGATGATGATACCATGCTTCCAAATGTCTGGTATTGTGTTGTGTGAATAGCTGTAGTTTGATATGTTAGTGAGTGCTTGTATGCCTTGTGGTCCCAGGTGTCTGAGATGTATGTTGCTTATGTTGTCTAGGCCACAGGCGGGTGAGTGCTTGAGATTGTTGATGATATGATTTGTCTGGTGATTGGTGAAGAGTATATAGTCAGGGTCTGTGGGGAATTGTCTCTTACGTCGGATGACACTTCGGTCGTCTTTGTGAGGTTTTAGGTGGCTGACATGTGAAAAGTGATTGATGAGAGTGTTTGCTTGTTGTTTACATGAAGGAGTAGAGTCTGTTGTTGTGATTGCAGCATGTGATTGTGTTGTGTTGCTGTTGGAAAGTGTGATGCTGTTTAGTGTTTTGTAGAGTTTTTTGGGGTTTGTTTTGTGATCAAGTGTTTGTAGGAAGTTATTCCAATTTAGTTTTTGTTGTTAGTTTGGGTGTTGAGTGCTTGAATTTGTTGTGTGATGTCTTGTGTGTGGGGTGCTGGGGAGTGTTTCAGTATGTCGCATTGTCTGATGAGGTTTTGAATTTCTGGTGTGAAGTTGGGGTTGTGTCTTTTTCTGTTACCTCTTGGAATGTGTTTCTTGTCAGCGTTTTGGATAGTTTTATTGAGTATGTGTACAGCATTGTTGATGTTAGTGATGGGTGTACTGTTTAGAGTTGTGAAGTGTTGTTCTGTCTCATTTGTGAATGCTTCCCAGTTAGCTCTTTTATAATTGGTGTATGTGTGTTTGTGGCTAGCTGGGGTGAGTCTGGTTTTGGTGGTGATAATGATCGGGAGGTGGTCAGAGCCTAAGGTTCTGACCACCCTCCAGGATGTTGTGGGGGCGAGTTCTGGGGAGCAAAAGGTGATGTCTGGAGATGATGGGTTATAGAGGGCTTGGTGAGGAATATGGGTATGTTGATGGATGTCGTTAAGGATGATGAGGTTATCGGTTTGGTTTTGTAGTACCAGCCCTCTGTCTGTGTCGGGGTTGTCGACAAACCAGGCCGACGTCTTGGCGTTGAAGTCACCACCCAGGATGATGTGTGGGGTGTGTGGGGTGTTTGTGATGTGTTGTAAGTGTGGTCTGTATTCATTTGGTACTGTAGGGGATGTTTGGGGAGGGATGTATGTGTTTATGATGGTTATGTTGGAGTTGTTGCCAGTGCGTATTTTAATTGACTGTATTTCTGTTGTGTTATCATTTGGGGGAGGAGGGATTTGGTTTGTACACTGGTTACTATGTATGCTATTTCTTTGTGTACCAGGGTGATGAGTCCACCGCCCCCGCCGACAGCCCGGTCTTGTCTGATGGTGGTGAAATTATGAAATGTGGGTGTTTTTTGTGTTGTGCGGAGTTTTGTTTCTTGTAAGATGGCAATGTGTATGTTGTGTTGTTTGATGAAGTGTGAGAGTTCGTGTTTCTTTGTGTTGATGCCATCTATGTTCAGTTGAAGAATGTTAATGTTATGTGCACGATGTATGTTGGGTGCTGCTGCACGAGGATGGGGTGGGGGTGAGGGGGGGGGGGGGTGGGGGTGGGGGAGGGGCTGGGGGTTGGGATGGGTGAGGTGGGGGTGGGGATTGGGGAGCAGGAGATGGGGGTTGGAATGGATTAGGATGGGGTGTGGTGTGTTGAGTTGAGGATGTGGATGGTATGGGAAGGTTAGGTGGGTTAGGGAGGAGAGGTGGATGGGTTTTAGGGGGGGGAGTGGATGATATGGGAAGGTTAGGTGGGTTGGGGAGGAGAGGTGGACGGGTTTTAGGTGAGGGATTTGACTGGGAGAGGGAGGGGCATGAGGAACAGGTCCAGGTGTTTGTGTAGTGTTTCTTGGAGGCAAGTGTTGTGCAGGTGAAGTGGGTCCAGTTCCCGCATGAATTGCAGAGAACTGAACCCTTAGTATGGCGACTCGAAGTGATGGGTTTTGAGCAAGTTGGACATATGTATTTACCTAATTGTATTTACCTAATTGTAGTTTACAGGAGTTGCGCTAAGCTCGTGTTGTCCCGTCTCTCAGTCTACTTTTTATCCAATTTTTTCTTGAAAATATGGATATTCCTTGCCCCTACCACCTCCTCCTCCAGCCCATTCCATTTGTCAATACATCTATAGGGGAAGCTAAACTTCCTGATATCGTTCTTGCAGGTAGGTCTTTTTACTTTGTAGCTGTGGCCTCTAGTTATTCCTGTATCCATAATTAATATATCCTCCCTATCCAGCCTCTCCAGCCCCCGGGTGCATTTGTACATCATTATCATGTCTCCCCTCTCTCTCCTCTCTTTTAGACTCGGTAGATTTAATTTGTCTAGCCTCCCTTCATATGGCAGTTCTCTGAGACTTGGAACCAATCTAGTAACTGCTCTCTGGATTCTTTCTAACTTGTGAATATGCTTCTTTAGATGCGGGGACCACACCACTGCTGCATACTCCAATCTTGGTCTAATCATACTCTTCATAATTTTCGCTACCATGGTCTCATCCAAGTAGTTCAGAGCAACTTTCATATTCCCGGCCATTGCATACATTCCGCTAAAGAGCTTGTTAATATGTTTCTCTGGCGACAAATTATCTTGTATAATCAACCCTAAATCCTTTTCTTTTTCGGCCTTGCTAATTATATTATCTCCCATCCTGTACTCCCAATTTGGTCTATTCACACTCTTCCCATATTATAACATGGCATTTACTTATATTAAATTTCATTTTCCACTTGGTGCTCCATTCGTATATTTTATCTAAATCCCCTTGCAGCTCCTCACAACTACTTTTATTTGTTATTTGTCTCATAATTTTTACGTCATCTGCAAACATTGACATGTAGGAGTTTATGCCTATCGGCAGGTCATTCACGTACATAAGGAACATGAGAGGTGCCAACACAGATCCCTGCGGCACACCACTCTCAACTTTCCGCCCACGTTGAGTAAGTTCCTCTAATGTTGGTCCTCATTTCCCAATCTGTTAAATAGCTCTCCATCCATTTCAGCAAACTCCCCATGACATCCTAGCGTCTCAAGCTTAGATAACAATCTCTTATGTGGTACCTTATCGAATGCTTTGGAAAGGTCTAAGTAGACGCAGTCCACCCATCCGCCTCTTTTCTTGGAGTACATCTATCACCCTACTGTAATAACATAGCAAACTGGTAACACAAGATGTCCCTTCTCTGAATCCAAATTGCTTTGGGGTTATTATCTTTCTTTCTCTCCAACATTTTCATCCATCTCTTCCTAATTAGCTTTTCACAAATCTTGCATACAATACTAGTAAGTGAAACTGGTCTATAGTTTAGAGGGTCCTCAGGGTTTCCATTCTTGTATGTCGGAATGATATTAGCTCTTTTCCATTCAACAGGAACCTGTCCTTTATCTAAGGAAGCTTGAATTATGTCCCTCACTGGCTCCACTAATTGCTCTGCACACTCCTTTAAAACCCAGGCAGACACTTCATCCGGTCCCATAGCTTTCCTTACTTCAAGTCCTCTCATCGCAGATAACAGCTCATCTCTAGTTATTTTAATCTTACTAAGACCACTCTCCAGTACTCCCGCCTGTGGTTCGTCAAAACCTTCCTCTCTAGTAAAAACTGACCCCAATTTTGTATTCATTACCTCGCACATGTCTGATACATTTTCATACGTCCTAGCATCAACTTTTAATTTAGTAATTTGTTTCTTTACCTTCAACTTACTGTTTATATATTTATAAAATAATCTAGGATCACTTTCACATTTATTTACTATGTTCTTCTCATAGTTCATTTTAACTTGCCTAATTATGTTAACATATCTATTCCTCTCCTGTTTATATTTATTCCGATTACTCTCAGTGTTCCTTCTTCTTAATCTAGCCCAAGCTGCATCACGCCTACCCAAAGCTCTTTTGCATTTCAAATTAAACCAATCTTTCTGCTTAGTAAAATTTCCAGTTTTATATCTTGGGACAAACATATTGGTTCCTACTCTATAAATTTCGAGGAATCTACTATATTTACCTTGTACGTCCTGTTCCTTCAAAATAAGATCCCAATCTACTCCCTCTAAATATCTTTTCAAGGATACATAATCAGCTTTACTATAATTTAATCTGTCATTTATGTAGCTATTGTCTAATCTATTGGCATTACTCGAGGTCAACTTCCATTTTAGTAATAGGTGATCACTTTTACCTACAGGACATAGATAGTTTATATCACTAATTTCGTGAGGATCCTTTGTAAAAATCAGATCGAGTTTAGAAGGTTCGTTATTACCCCTCATTCTTGTATTTTCCTTCACATGTTGTGCAAGTACATTTTCCGTAACCAACTCCACTAGCCGACTTCCCCAAGATCTCTGATTTGGCCCTGCATCTCCCGATTCCCAATCAACCTCACTACAGTTGAAAACTCCTACCAAGATCAATCGATTCTTCCTTAAAAGCAATCTTCTCAACGACTGAATCATATCCTCGACCATCTCCTCAAACTCCAACTCCCTCCATGCTCTGGTCTTTGGTGGCATGTAAGCTACTGCTATGTCTAGCTTTTTTCCTTCTATATCATTGAGTTCAACTGCCATTATTTCTGCCTTGTCATTATTTAACTCCACTTGCTTTGCTGTCATAGGGTTCTTAACTAATACTGCCACTCCACCTCCCCTTTTTCCCTTTCTATCAAATCTCCATATATTATATCCTTCACTAAACACTATATTGCTGTCAAAGTCCTGGTTCAGCTTTGTCTCCGTCAAACAGACTATCTGTGGTTGATCCTTTCTTAATATATCATCCAATTCTACCTTTTTACTGTTTATTCCATCTATATTAGTGTAGTAGCACAGTATATTGGAATCCTCCTCCTTGTTTCTCTTCCCTCCCTGCCCCCTATCAGGTTCACCTCCTCCTCCATCCCTTCCCTGACCTCCCTCCACATTCCCTGCTAGTTCTATTCTCCTCCCCCCCCCCCCCACCATCTCTCCGTCCTCGGGCTGATCCACTACCTGACTCACCGTCTCCATCCCCTGCTCCTCCCTCACCATCTCTCTGTCTTCGGTTTGATCCACTACCTGACTCACTGTCTCTATCTCCTGCTCCTCCCTCACTATCTCCTTGTCCCCGATTTGATCCACTACCTGACTCACTGTCTCCTTGTTCATTTCTCCTCGTATTTTCCGTTCTTTCTGACTCTGAGTGTACCACTTCTTTAGTTTCCCTTCCTTTACTCTCCAAAAAAAAATCCTTTTCTCCTCATCTGACAATTTTCGATTTTCATCGTCAGCCCTTGCTTGAACTTCTCTCAACTTTTCCCTTTCCTCTATGCTTAAGTCCTTTTTCACCCTAATATGTTTCATTCCAGTACAACTATTTAGCCTCCAGCTTACAATGGTTAATGCTTCAACCACTGACCTAGATTTAAACTCTGCTTTTATCGGTCTCATCTCACCCTTTTTATATCTTCCTAGCCGTCTTACTTCATCCAGTTCTTTCCCCCAATCACAGCCTTCGTCTAGACACTCCAATATTTTCTTTACTTTGTCTCATCCCTTCCCCTTCTTTCCCTCATATCTGCTAAATGTTCTTCAATGTCTCCAAAAATTATTATGCTTTTACCTCTATCTACTGTTTCCCTCACTACCTTTTCCTTGCTCTTCAAAACCTGCACTACATTCTTCTCAAACTCTCTTTTCTCTTTTTCTCTCTCTTCCACCTGCTCCTTCATGATTTCTTCCAATGCATCCACCTTAGCATTCCCCACCCTTGTCCACTCATTTTTCTCCTCACTTATTACTCCCTTTACTTTCTCACTTAAATGGCCCTCATGCTCCTTTAGCTGCTCCTTGAGTGCCATGTTATCTGCCTCCAGCTCACCTACTTTCCTTATCACAGCATCTAGGTTAGCAATTAATGGCCCATCTGCAGTTGCTACTGAACTGGCTCCACATATTTCTGTCAGTGACTCCACCTTCACACCTATATCTCTCCTCCAATTTTCCATAACTCCCTTCCATCTTAACAGACCCATCATCTGTCTCTTCACCACAGTCAATTGATCCTCCACTTCATTACCCTCTGCCAGAAATCCCTCAAATTCATAGCTCTCTTCATCTCCCAATAAACTCTGCCTCCGTTTGCCTTGGCCGGCCATTGTTTATATTTATGTAGCCTACAGTTAAAAATATACAAAACACTTAATAAAATTACAGTAAAATTAAACTACTATGTATGTGTACGTGGGTCCTGGGTTGCTCTCAATGTCTCCGGCTAGAAGAAGTCTTCGAGAAATGACAGCCGGAGAGTCATTTCTCGGTGTAGGAAAAACTGTGTGATGTGTGTGTGTGGTGTGAGAGGTGTGGAAATTCCCGGCGCGACCGAAGCCGCTCCAAGGACCCGTGCCCCCAGGGAGGGGGCAGGGGATGGTTGTGACGGTTTGGCTCCCGAAACTGCTCCCCGCGGCCGGCATCCGGTTTTCCTCCACTGGTCGTTGATTTTGTCTTCGGCCGTGGAGGGTCGGCAGCCATCCGCGGTTGGCAGCCTCGGGAGGTGGCCCCACGGCGTAGACGCCGCCACATCAGGACCAATGTCCGTAAGGTATATAGCGATAGTGTAGAAAATAGGTTAAGTACGGTTACTATAAGTAGAAATGATGTGCTTAAGGAAATTGACAGACTGAAACCTCAGAAATCGCCTGGTCCGGATGAGGTATATGCTAGAGTATTAAAAGAATGCAGAGATGAGTTAAGTTACCCATTAACATTTCTTTTTAACAAGTCATTAAAACAGGTATAGTTCCAGAAGCTTGGAAGCTTGCAAATGTAGTTCCGATCTTCAAAAAAGGTGACAAATCAATAGCATCCAATTACCGTCCCATTAGTCTCACTTCAATCATAGGAAAGCTACTAGAGTCAATTATTGCTAGGAAAATGAGAAACTACTTAGAAACATTTAACTTAATCAATTCTTCTCAGCATGGATTCACTCAGGGACGTTCTTGCCTTACTAATTTGCTTAGCTTTTTCTCAGAGGTATATGAAGCAGTAGATAATGACAAGTCATATGATATTATATACAGTAAAAGTCCTTTAATCCGACGACCGATGATTCGAATCTCCCAATAGTCCGAATTTTTCAATTTGAGGCCAAATCCGAATTCACCCGATGGTCCGAATTTCAAGAAGTCCCAAAGTCCCCTTTTTGAGGCATTAGTCCACTCAAATGACACATAATGGAGCACACACATATCATATGTTCATGAATTCACTTTAAAAGTTTACCATTGTCATTGTAGCCTATTACCTACTTCAAAACATTCAGATTAATGGTCAAAGGAAGCTACTGATATAAACGTAAACACCACATCGTCTGCTAGAGAGTTTGTTTTGCTCTTGAACGCATCCTTGGGACGCTCCGATGCGGTACTGGCTTGCACCGCATTTTCTGCAAGCGCATTCAGTCTTGAGCTTGAAAACGCACCTTTGGACGTTCCGATACACTACTATTTATAGTTCAGTGATCGGAGCGTCCCAAGGGTGCTTTCAAGACAACAAGACAAGGGTGCTTTCAATACAATATAATATAACAGAGCACGTCACAAAAGGAAAATCACAAAAGGAAAATTACAAGAACCTCTCAGGGAAGTGCCGTTGTTAAGGCATTACTTCCCGAACCACATCTGATCTGATCTTCAAGAGCAAGACAAACTCGCTAGTAGACGATGCGGACATAGCAGATTCCTTTGACCATTAATCTGAATGTTTTGAAGTAAGTAGGTAATAGGCTACAATGACAATGGTAAACTTTTGAAGTGATTTCATGAACATATGATATGTGTGTGTCATTTGGGTGGCCTAATGCCTCAATGTTTTCGTCAGGCCATTAATACACAGGTTCATAGGGGTAAAGTCCGATAATCCGAACAATCCACTAATCCGAACGAGGGCCGGTCCGCTGCCCTTCGGATTAACGGAAGTTTACTGTATTTAGATTTCAGTAAAGCTTTCGACAGAGTCCCTTATGAGAGATTGATGAGAAAGGTTGAGGCGCATGGAATAGGTGGGGCATTGTTAGGATGGATCAGGTCATGGCTAATTGGTAGGAAGCAGAGAGTCAGCATAAATGGTACCAAGTCAGAATGGGGAGCAGTCAAAAGTGGTGTCCCCAAGGAATCTGTATTAGGTCCTCTGTTGTTTGTTATATACATAAATTACCTTGATTTAGGTATAACTAGTAGGATAAGTAAATTTGCAGACGTTACCAAAATGGGGAGAAAAATTTATTCAGATAGAGATATAGAGTGCCTGCAAAGGGATCTAGATACCTTAAACGAATGGTCAGTAAATTGGCAGATGAAGTTTAACATTGACAAATGCAAGGTATTAAAGATAGGGAAGATGCATACAAATGTTAAATATAAACTAGCTAATATGGAATTAGAAAACTCAGACTGTGAGAAAGATCTAGGTGTGTTTGTTAGCAATGATTTGAAGCCTAGAAAACAATGTACAGTATAAGCGTTCGTAACAAGGCAAACAGGATTCTCGGGTTCATCTCTAGGAGTGTGAGTAACAGAACTGCTGATGTTATGTTAAAACTTTACTTGTCATTAGTGAGACCCCATATGGATTATGCGGTTCAAGTTTGGTGTCCTTATTACAGAATGGACATAGATTCATTGGAGAGAGTACAACGTAGAATGACAAAAATTATCCATAATATTAGAAATCTTCCGTATGAACAAAATCAAGAAAGATATAGGCAAATATTGGTTTGGTAACAGAGTTGTAGATAGGTGGAATAGGCTACCAAGTGCTATAGTGGAATCAAGAATGATAGGGAGCTTTAAGATAAAATTAGATAGGCATATGGACGAGATGGGTTGGGTGTGAGGGGGATCTGTCAGGTGTGGGGCTCTGCAGACCCCCGTTTTTCTGACCTCTGACCGTTTCGGTGAAGTCAGCCCTAATGGTGTTAGTAAGCTGGGCTTATAATTAGGCCTTATAATTAGGGTTGGGTGTGACAGGGATCTGCCTTGTGTAGGCCAATCGGGTTTCTGCAGACTCCCATTTTCTTATGTTCAAATACATATACTGTAACTTCCTATGCAGACATCATAACACTCACATGTACACATCAAGACTCAGACACAGCAACAAATCTCCTTCAACCCTATCTCAACAGATTATATGACTGGTGCACTACAAACAGACTCAAATTAGCCCCAGCCGAATCCACAGCAACCCTCATCACAAGCTGGACAGCCAAATACAGAAATTACCAATTCCTCACCATAAACAACACTCCCTTAACACACACACACACACACACTGCACCATCAGTGCATAGTTTCAAAGCACGGTATGACAAACATATCTTAGGAGGCGGGAATTAACGAGCATGCTCACTCCCGCAAATACAACTAGTGTAAGTACACAAAATCGTAGGTGTAACATATGATACTTTAATAGCATTCAAACAACACATCACAAACATAAAAAACAAACTGACTTAATGCCCTAAGGTCACTTGCCCACACAAAATTTGGATACAACAAAGAAACTACCACCACAGTAAAACAAATAATATATAAGATCAGTGATGGAATATGCAAGCCCTGCCTGGGCTTCCAACCTACCTGAAACACATCACAAGACCTTATAGACCTTCAAAACGAAGCTCTAAAAATCATCACAGGCTGCACAGCTACTACATCTACAGATCAAGAAACCTAAGTCCTCAAAGTCAAAAACCACCTGGACATGAGTCACTCAATTCCTGGCTGCAGCCTCCACAAACCAACATCATCCACTACACTACATGGCAGCACACCTACAGACACTAAGGAACATCAAAACAACACCCAGCACACGATATCACACACAAATACTGTCATCTCTCCCTCCCTTGCCCATCCCAAACCAGCTTCCAGAAGCACATCCATACTCATATCACTCGTCGTTCCATCCAGTCACTCAAAGACAACACGCATATGCAGGCACGACCTCCCGAAATCCATCCTTCTTAGTCCTCCCTTCCTCGCGAGGACAGAGTCCACCTGGCCAGGCTGAGATGTGGGCACCATCCAGCTCTGCTGAGCTATCAGAAGAGACTGGATAACTCCGTCGGTGATGCCTGTCCAGGATGTAACACAGCACCCCATACTATTAAACAGATCATAGAAGATTGCATTCCACAAAATCACTTACGCCAGCAACATAATCTACACTCCTTGAGAGCTCTGTGGGAAAGCCCAATCTCGGCCATGGCCTTCCTTAGGGACTCGGGACTCGAGGCAGCCTAGGGAAGGACAAGAACAACAACTATAATAACACATGACAGGCAACATTCTAGGTGAGTTGATGCACTTTTTAATGCTGTACACACCCTTGATTGACAGGGCTATGGCATGCCCTTGTTATATGGACATAACTAGATATTTGCCACTAATCGCTAAACCGAGCTACTAAAACTCTTGCCGTCTACCAATGGCACGGGCTGGTGATGGGCTGGTCTATCAGAGTGAGAGCTGAGCGATCTCTGCCATACCCATAGCTTACTCTGACTGTTCCTTTTACTTATATACTTTCTAGATCTCAAGTGACGGCGTCTCTTCCGTGGATTGACCACCCTACTGTCAACCTAGAGGTTGGTAGATTGGGAGCCAAAGCGTCATATTTTTTCCTTTGCCCCTCATCTTTCCCTTCATAATTGATGAGGGGCACAGGGCCTTGGGTGAGGCTTTGGTTTCCCGGGCGTTTCCGCGCCCTCCTCAGCTCCCCGCCTTGGAGTGGCTTCGGTCACCCAGGCTTTATTAGTGGTAAGCAGGGAGGGTTTTGTGGGGGCGCTCATTTATGGCCTTGACCTTGCTCGGGACCTTGGGGCTGCTCGGCCAGACAGCCTGGGGAACAGCAACAACAAACACCCAATGGCACGGTGTGGGATCGAACTACCAACCCTTCAATCAGCAGTCAGACACGATACCAACCATACCACGGCCCATGGCAGGTTAGTTATTAAGATAATGTAAGATAAGGTAAGGAGGAAGTTAACCCATGAACTGCTAGAACCTGTGCAAAATAAAAGGTGAAGTTGAGGAAGGGAGGGAGGGTGGGATATAAAGGGGGGGAGGAGTAGAGGATTGGGTATGGAGAGATACCACTATTTTCTATGTGTCACTCAATTTTGAGACATTTCCCAGCACTGGCACGGTATTTGAAGGGTTGTTTTTACACATGCTTAACCCCTCAGACTCGGTAGGGCTCTGAGGCACCCATAACAAACTAGGGCCAGGAACCCGGTAGGGCTCTGAGGCACCGGCAGCTTGAAAGCCATCCGTCCGACGCATGTAAACAACAGCCGGTTGGACCAACGCCGCGCATCTCCGACCACAAGAAGGAGAGGCATCGCTTGTTTGAGTGTGGCTGTGTGTTATTGTTTAGTATTGAAAAGTGGCTGATATGGCTGACATCGCCACAAAGTTCTCTCCACGGAAATCGTCATCACAACTGAACCAGTTGACTTAGAGCTCTACTCAACGCCATTCTACAGGTACGAAACACATCTACGCTTGGGGATGCGCGGGAATGCGGAAGCAGTCAAAATAACAAAGACGGTAGCCTAGGCATAGACTTTTTTCGGCCAAAACCCCGGTTTCGGGGAATATTTATAGAATGCGTAGCCGGTCCCAGAGAGTTAAATAATGTGCTTCCGGAAGGACTGTCGCAGTCCCTGGGTTAATGTGCAGTGTGTGGAAAGGGTGGGTGCTAACTCGATTCGATGTAGCATCTATCTATGTTGAGTACACCATGGGAGTAAGCGATTTAGAATAAAAGGACCCCTGCCGATAAGTCAGAAATAGAGAAATTTAAGTGCATAGTGTTTTTTTTGTTTTTTTCTATATTCCAACTACTCCCTCTCGGGCATAGGCTGAGAGCCTGCACACTCAATCGCTGAACACGGTGAGGCCCGTGAGGTCTTGTTCCAGTCTAGGGAGTGAGACATGCAAAGCACCCCGGCTCGAAGCAATTCCATCTCTGAAGCTGCTCTGCCTCCGTGCTTCACCGTCTCATTCCATGGACCTCACTTCAGAACGCCACCTATTGAGCAATTAACTCACTAGGCATTGCCCCCCTGTAGCATATTTTGATTATGGGAATATTCATACAATGCTATTTAACCCTAGTCTAGCGGGGGGTTTTGGGCTATTTTGGGCATATTCAGGCCCTCCTGAATGATCAATCAAGTATCTGCATGAAAAGAAATGTATTCAGCAAAAAACTAGGCGCTACAAGCTTCAAAATGAGACCAGAACGAGCTACGTAGCACTCGTCGTTTTCATGCAGTGCTACCACTAACATGGGAGTTTAGCGTATAGCGGCATATTTTTCCCAGCTACGCTCACTACTGGCTACACTGCCGGCCTCTCGAGAACAGAGGGAGCGTGAGTCAGTGGGCGGCGGTAAACCCTGGGTGTCGGCCGTGTGGCCTGCTGCGCTCCCGGCCATTTGCACTCGATTTTAACCCTTTAAAGCCTTAATAATGCTCCTAACTTGCTGCTTTTTAGATACAGACTTAAGTCGGGCCCCGCTCTAAGTGTTAATCAGGTAACAATGAGGGTATTTTTGGAGGCATTTCGGTGTGCTGTGGTAATGCACTGAAACTAGGTAGGCTACAGCACAAATTCCATCCAAATAATATCTTCCCATTGACATATTGGGAATCGAACCTGGGTCCATTGGATTACCAGTCCAGTGGAAAGACCACTCTGCCACACCCCCCTGTGTGTGCAAAGGCGAGCTTGTGTTAAGTGATGATCCTGTGGCTGTGAACTTTGGAAATGAGTCATTGGAGCTGATGGACAAGTTTTATTACCTAGGAGATACCATCTCTGCCAGTGGTGGGGCCGAGGCTGCCACTGTCACTAGAATTAGACGTGGCTGGGGGAAGTTCAGAGAACTGCTGCCAATTCTGACCATGAAAAGAATGCCTCTCCCCCTGAAGGGAAAGGTGTATGCCTCATGTGTTAGAAGTGCAATGACGTATGCCTCAGAAACATGGGCCGTTAAAGTAGAGGATGTCAACAGAATGAACGTAATGAGATGAGAATGGTGAGATGGATGTGTAGGCTGCAGGATAGAATAACAAATGATGAGTTGAGGAGACGTTTAGGTATAAAGAGTATTAGCGAGGTGATGCGTACAAGTAGACTGGGATGGTATGGACATGTGGAGAGAATGGATGAACAAAATTGGGAGAAAAAATGCAGGTCTGTGATTGTGGAGGGAGCTGCACCAAGGGGTGGACCGAGGAAGAACTGGGATCGGACTATACGTGCCGATCTCAAATCCAAAAACTTGACAAGTGAAGCAGCCCTTAACAGGGTTGCCTGGAACGCCGCCAAGAGACTGAAACTGCACGTATGTGTGGAGCACTCAGTC
This sequence comes from Paralithodes platypus, assembly GCA_032716605.1. Classification (NCBI taxonomy): domain Eukaryota; kingdom Metazoa; phylum Arthropoda; class Malacostraca; order Decapoda; family Lithodidae; genus Paralithodes; species Paralithodes platypus. Next base: position 2,826,010 of record CM064481.1, read on the forward strand.
TTAAAATGTTATGTACCGGTATGTTATGTATGTAATAGAAGAGAGAACTTGAAGAAGCATGACAATATAGATAGTAAGTTACAATAGAGAGTGAAAATGGCCGCTGAGAACACTCTAAAACTATACTGAGAAAAATGGAATTGTAAGAAGTAAAAAAAAAAAAAAAAAAATATTGAGAGCTGTAATGTACCTGTACAGGAGAATGGAAGGTGAAATGAAGGAGAAAATAATACAAAGAAAGAGGGTGATAGAGAGGTTGATTCATTAAAGGAAGTATAATTCATTGAGGAACAGATTGTAGGCCATATTCTCAGTCACCATACAACTCTTCCTGATAGCGATTATGACCCATTATATTTACGAAGCATATTAGATCATTCTGTTATAAAGGGGGTGAATTCTGGTTGATCAATCGCAAGGAAGCAATAAATAAAATGAAGGACGGTAAAGCTGCAGGTACAATGCCAAGAGCCAGAGCCAGGTAAGGGGGCCTTCATCTAATGGTGGAGGAAAAAAAGAATATGCCTCACGCATCCTACTGCAAGTCGTACAAGGCGACTAATAGGGGGGATGGTGTTAGACTTGCGGACCAAGTAGCCATCACTATACAATGAAGCCTTGTTATTGGCGCTGGCATTGTCTCCATATGACAGTGCTGTGACAGGGCTTCATTGTACTTGCTCCAAGTTGCCTAATGGCGGCACACTGGCGGTGGGTGTCGCTCCCTCTGGACCCGGCCCTGGCGCCCTGGGCCCAACCTGGACGAAATGGATGCAGAGGCTACAGTACGTAGTGTTTCCCCGGACTGGCACTTTCCGCCCAATAGTATAGGGGCCCGAACCTGGTGGTAGCGCTCCAGGAGGCTGCCCTGTCATTGGCCGAAAAATACCAGGCCAGTCGTAGTGCCGTGTACGCGCACGGGGTGCGTCCCTGCGGCTGGTTCTGGTGGGGCGTACCGAGGCCACTGGATCCTACCCCCTTGTAATCTCTTGGGGGAAGGTGCTGGGAATGGTCCTGGGGTAGACTGGAGCCGGAGTTCTGTGGGGGGGGGTGATGCCCATCTGCCAGTCAACCTACCTAATTATGACTAAAACCAAAGAAAATAAACGTAAGTCCGATGAATCAAAACCGCACAGGACAAGGACAAATGCCCCCCACAATCTCAGACTTGCTAGTGTGAATGTTGGTACTGTAGTTTGAATCTGCGTGCGAATGAAGTGGCTGAGATGTGTGAGAGGAGGCGAGTGGACGTCTGCTGTACCCAGGAAACACTCTGGAAGAGGCATGGGGTACAGTGGATTGTCGGAAGGAGGAAAACATATAGGATATACTGGATGGGTGTGGAGACTGATAAAGCGAAAGGAGGAGTGGGTATTCTGGTGGCTGAAGAGCTGGCGGAAAGTGTGCTTCAGATTACGAGAGTTAGTGAAAGGCTGATTGTTTTGAAGTTGAAAGTTGGTGAAAGAATTCTGAATGTGATATCTGCATATGCCCCACAGGCTGGTTTACAGAAAGAGATAAAAGAGGACTTCTGGAATGACACCGTCAGTGTCATTTCAGGCCTCTCGGAGAACGAAATAACAATCGTGGGGGGAGACCTCAATGGTCACGTAGGAGCATCTGCAGATGGATACGAGGGGGTACATGGAGGAAATGGTTACGGAAGGAGAAATCTAGAAGGCAAATATATATTGGAGTCCTGCGTTGCACTCAACATGGTTGTGTGTAACACAAAGTTCAAGAAAAGACAGAGCCACCTGATCACATATAACTCTGGGGTCTCCAGTAGCCAGATAGATTACTTCTTGGTTAACAGGAAAGACTGGAAACTAGTTCGAGATGTAAAGGTCATCCCGAGCGAAGAATGTATCCCCCCAGCATAAGCTACTTGTGTGCGACATGAGCTTATACAGAGATCCTAAGCGCAAGAAGGTTTACATACCCAAAAGGAAAGTGTGGCTGCTGAAGGACAAGGAAGTTAGGGATAGGTTTCATAGTGAACTGGAGGAAATTAATAGAAATAAGGAAGCTAGGCCTAACGATGTAAATAGTCAATGGAACTTTCTTAAGAATAGCCTTATCGCTGCCACTGACAAAGCCTGTGGGAAAACAAAGGGTCACCCCAGGAATAAGACCTCCTGGTGGTGGAACGATGAGGTAGAACATGCTGTGAAAGAGAAAAGGAGATGCTTCAAAGCATGAAGAAGAAAGGCAGCAAGGAGGAATACCAGGCAGCTAAACGAACTGCCAAAAGAGTTATTTGCAATGCTAAAAATCGCATTAAGGACCTGGTCCTCGAACAAGTGTGTAACACTAACAATCCCAATGAGATCTTCAACCTAGCTAGGCGAGTTAAAAATTACAGTAGGGATATTATAGGTGAACAGTGTGTTAGAAATGATAATGGGAAGATTGTGTATGCAGAAAATGAAATCAGAGAAGCATGGAAGGTACACTATGAACGATTGCTAAATGTAGAGTTTGAATGGGATAAGGAACAGCTTAGTATCGAAAAAACCAATATCTGGGCCCCCTCTTGATAGCACCAGCTGTAGTGAGCGACGCAATCAATAAAATGAAGGACGGTAAAGCTCTAGGTCGCTCCGACATTGTCGCTGAGATGATAAAAGCCTCAGGGGAGATTGGTGTAAACTTAGTCACTGAGTTGATAAACACCATTATTAAAGATGAGAAAATCCCACAGGATTGGCTCAAAAGTGTAATAGTAAATATATACAAATGAAAAGGGGATGCACTAGATAGAGGAAATTATAGGGGCCTGAAAAAGCTTGACCAAATCATGAAGGTCTGTGAGAGAGTCCTTGAGGGTTTGATCAGGCAAAGCATCTCTATTGATGATATGCAGTTTGGTTTTATGCCAGGAAGGGGTACAACCGATACTATCTTCATAGTCAGGCAGATACAGGAAATATACTTACTAAAGGCAGGGATCTTTACTTTGTGTTTGTAGACCTGGAGAAGGCCTTTGATAGGGTGCCTAGAGATGTTGTGCAGTGGGCTATGAGGAAACTTGGTGTGGAAGAGTGGCTGGTGCGTGTGATAATGAAGATGTATGAGGATTCGCGAAGTGTGGTGAGGGTGAAGGGTGTACTGAGTGATGAGTTCCCAGTCTGTGTTGGAGTCATCAGGGTTCAGTGTTAAGCCCCCTCCTCTTTATTATGGTCTTGGAGGCACTGTCTAGAGTTTTTAGAGGCGGACTCCCGTTGGAACTGTTTTATGCAAACGATTTAGTCCTAATAGCTGACAGTAATGCAAGATGCTGAGGCCAAATTCAGAGTGGAGAGAGGGCATGGCGAGCAAGGGTTTAAGAGTCAATATTAACAAAACCAAGGTTATGCATTGTAGATTGAGACGAGGCAATGTGGAAAAGAGCGGTGCATACCCATGTGCAGTGTGTGGAAAGGGAGTGGGCGTTAAACTCAATTCAATGTAGCATCTGTCGATGTTGGGTACACCATGGGAGTAAGCGCTGTAGTAGAATAAAGGGGCCCCTGCCGAAGGATAAGTCAGAAATAGAGAAATTTGAGTGCGTAGTGTGCAAAGGCGAGCTTGTGTTAAGTGATGATCCTGTGGCTGTGAATTTTGGAAATAAGTCTGTGGAGCTGGTGAACAAGTTTTGTTACCTAGGAGATACCATCTCTGCCGGTGGTAGGGCCGAGGCTGCCACTGTTGCTAGAATTAGGTGTGGCTGGGGGAAGTTCAGAGAACTGATGCCAATCCTGACCATGAAAGAATGCCTCTCCCCCTGAAGGGAAAGGTGTATGCCTCATGTGTTAGAAGTGCAATGACGTATGCCTCAGAAACATGGGCCGTTAAAGTAGAGGATGTCAACAGAATGGAGCGTAATGAGATGAGAATGGTGAGATGGATGTGTGGGGCCAGCCTACAGGATAGAATAACAAATGTTGAGCTGAGGAGACGTTTAGGTATAAAGAGTATTTGCGAGGTGATGCGTACAAGTAGACTGGGATGGTATGGACATGTGGAGAGAATGGATGAACAAAATTGGGTGAAAAAATGCAGGTCTGTGATTGTGGAGGGAGCTGCACCAAGGGGTGGACCGAGGAAGACCTGGGATCGGACTATACGCGCCAATCTCAAATCCAAGAACTTGACAAGTGAAGCAGCCCTTAACAGGGTTTCCTGGAACGCCGCCATTAGGACAAGAGACTGAAACTGCACTTATGTGTGGAACACTCAATCTTAAAATTTATGTATGTAGGTATATAGGAGTGAATTTGGTCACAGAGCTAATTAACTCTAGGGTAAGACGGGGTAATTTCGCCGAAAATCGCGTATTTTACGAATAGACACTGCCACAAATGGAATTTTAAATTTGTTATTTTTTATCTATACATTCAGCCTTTCTCTTATAGATGCCAAAAAAACGAAAACAAAATATAATGTTTTGGTCATGCTGCCGAATTTTAAACAAGTCACTCTCGCGGCGAAATTACCCCGCCGGCAGGGGTAATTTCGCCGCGACCTATTTTTACGCATCATCTAGCTAGTAACTAGATAACATATGATTAATGGCCAGACAAAACACTAGCGCACAGGTAAAAGCAATGAAAACATTCACAAACCCAAAATGACACTAAAATCTATCTATCTATTGCCTGACGCCGTGATCCCCGAAGGGGTGGCCACGAACGAAACGCCCCATGCACCTCTGTCCCCAGTCAGTCGACGCCCTCCCCCCAACCAGCACCGCCTTCGTACATGTAGTTCCTCACTACATCCTTACACTACATATTCGGTCTACATCTCTCCCTCTGACCCTCCACCTCGCTCTCGTACAACTCTTAGTCATTCTCTCGCTTTCCATACGTTCCATATGGCCGAACCATCTCAAGTTGTTCCTTTTCACACTTTCCAGCTCTACCTCAACACCACACCTCCTTCTTACTTCCTCATTAGTCTGTCTATCCCTCCATGTAACTCCGCACGCACTACTTAAGTAATTCATTTCCACTGCTCTCACTCTTGGTCTGAGTCTCTCAACCAACGTCCATGCTTCGCTTACGTAAGTCAGTGTCGGGATTACCACACTGTCATGCAAGGACTTCTTGACTTCCATTACTGACCACCCTATTTCTTGTTACGGCTTTTAGCGTTCCTACAACCCTCTTCCCCTGTTGTACCCTCTCCCGCACCTCTTCATCCATAGTCCCATCTTTACTCAACACACTGCCCAGATACTTAAAAGAGTTGCCGATCTCCATAGCCTGTCCGTTCAGCTTCACCTCACACTCTGTGTCTTCACCACTTTCGAAGACCATACCCTTGCTATTCCCCGTATTTACCCTCAAATTCCGTTTTAGCCAAACTCATATACCAGACCCTGCAAATCCATTCATTAGCACTCATCAGAACTGTATCATCCGCAAACAGCAGTATAGGTAGCTTCCACTCAATTCCCTCCCTTTTCAGCGATACACCAACATCCACTGCTCTTGATAGTATTTCTTTCATAACTCCATATATACAGTAAACAACCACGGGGACATCACACACCCCTGTTTCAAACCAACATTCAGGTCAAAGAACTCGCTCTGCTCACTCTCCACACGTACTGCCGCCTTTGAACACTAAACATGCCAATAGAAAAAACGTTGCACGCACACACACACAACTGAACAGGGCGGGCAGAGATGCAGGTGTGTCACATCTGTAGCCTAGGCGCCACTGTGTCTAGTGCGGGTGTGGACGTGTCTAGTGCGGGTGTGGATGTGGACATGTAGTGCGGGTGTGGACGTGTCTAGTGCGGTTGTGGGCGTATATTAGGCCTACGGGTTGTGAAGTATTTAGTGGGGGTGGACGTGTCTCGTGTGGGTGCGGCGTGTAGGTTGCTAGTACAAAGTACCAGGCAGCAGCTGACGGCTACTGCCAACACTGTGTCACACGCAAACATTCAAACAAACATACACACATACAAACCACCACAAACACCCCACAAACACCCGACCATACCGTCGCTAGCCCCGGCTCCAGGCCCCGCGAAACTGCAACAAAACCTAAGCCAAACTAGATCTACAACCTAAGCCAAACTAGCAATACAATCTAAACCAAACTTGCTCTACAACCTAAACCAAAACTGCTCTACAACCTAAGCCAAACTGCAGCCAAATCCATGCAATAGTTTCGGAGGTATCGGCGTTTGAATGAAAAATTATTAGCGCCGCGGCGAATTACTCCGCGGAAAATTACACTGTCTTACCCTATAATTAGAGAGAAAGCAATCATGATGAATGGCATAAAAGTGTAATAGTAAACATTTATAAGGGCAAGGGGGATTCATTAGATAGGGTAAATTATAGGAGACTGAAAATGCTTGACCAAGTCATGAAAGTCTGTGAGAAGTCCTTGAAGGTTTGATAAGGGAAAGCATTGCTATTGACGCTATGCAGTTCGGTTTCAAAGCCAGGACGTGGCACAAGCGACGCTATCTTCATAGTCAGGCAGCTGCAGGAAAGATATTTAATTTAACAATAGGGATCTGTATCTGGTGTTTGTAGACCTGGATAAGGTCTTCGATAGGGTGCTCAGGGATGTTGTGCAGTAGGCTATAGGAAATATTGGCGTAGAGGAGTGGCTGGTGTATGTGATAATGAAGATGTACGAGGACTCACGAATGGCAGTGAGCGTGAAAGGTGTACTAAGTGAGCAGTTTACAGGGTCGAGTTGGAGTCCACCAGGGCTCTGTGCTAAGCCCCTTCCTCCTTGTTATGGTTCTGGAGGGACTATCTGGTGATTTTAGAGTTTGTCTCCCCTGGGAACTTCTATACGCAGATGACCTAGTAATTATCGCAGATAGTGCGCAGGATGCCGAGGCCAAGTACAGAAGATGGAGAGATGGCATGGCAAATAAAGGGTTAAGAGTTAATATAAATTAAACCAAGGTTTTACACAGTAGATTAGGGCTATGAAAGGTAGAAAAAAGTGGTGCATACCCATGCGCAGTATGCAGAAAAGAGGTGGGCGCGAACTCAATACAGTGTAGCGTCTGCCTCAGCTGGGTACACCATGGGGAGAAGCGCTGCACTAGAATAAAGGGACCTCTACCAAGGAAGAAGTCCGAAATTGAGAGATTTGTATGCATAGTATGCAGAGGGGAGTTTGTATTCAATGACCGGCCTGAGATAGTTAACTTTGGCAATGAGGCACTGGAGATGGTGGACAAGTTTTGCTACTTGTGTGATACCATCTCTGCTGCTGGTGGGCCACCACTATCGCCAGGAAAAGATGCGGTTGGGGAAAGTTTAGAGAACTTTAGCCACTACTCACCATGAGAAGGCTCCTTCTCCCTTGAAGGGAAAGGTTTACGCTTCTTGTGTTAGAAGCGCAATGATATATGCTTCAGAAATGTGGCCTGTCAAAGCTGTTGATATCAACCGAATGGAGCGAATGAAATGAGAATGGTGAGATGGATGTGTGGTGCCAAACTGCAAGATAGTATATCAAATGAAAAGCTAAGGAGAAGGTTAGGTATCAAGAGTATCAGTGATGTGATGCGTACTAGCAGGCTTGGATGGTTTGGACATGTGGAGAGGATGGATGAATAAAGTTGGGTGAAAAGAGGCAAGTCCTTGAATGGGGAGGGAGCTACACCAAGGGGCGGACCAAGAAAGACGTGGGATCGGACTTTGCAGTCTGATCTTAAATCAAAGAACCTGACAAGTGAGGCAGCTCTTAACAGGGTTGCCTGGAACGCCGCCATTAGGACGTGAGACCGGAACCGCGCTTTGTGTGGAATACTCGTCCTTAAATTTGTGTATGTATGAAGCCTAAAATGAATACATGGAAGCCGAAAGACACATTTTGGATGAAGATGTGTGCACAGGGCTAAAATATGGTTAGTGACCACTTCCCGACCTGGTGATCATAGAGGGCCTCTCTCTCATGGAGACTATTTTACTGTGGTAACTGGTAAGTGAGTTGCCCGTCTTCCATTCACTTTTATGCAGTGCTGCCTTGCACACCATATAAAGTCAGTGAAAACAGGTTAGTCTAAACGGAACAAAGAGGCGGGAATATACTTAGACTACCAGGCGCTAAGTGGAGGGACCTCTTATCTAGTCTCGTGTGTGTTACGATTCCAGGTTCTCAAAGACACAGGGCTCCCTGGTAAACATTGGACTAGATAGTATGGGCGACAAAATGCAGACAACGGTAACACTAGAATCCAACCCCTGCACTTAAACCACATGGAAATAACAAAACAACCATTACAGCCCTGAGTCGTCGCTCTGGACACAAACAGAGGTATCCTAAGACTCTGGAACTGGTGCACACACACTAGGCTGACGCTAACGAAAACAGGCCTATTCTCAAACAGTAAAAGATTACTCGATTATGTGTCACAAAGAAAAGACTAGTGAACGTGATTAAGTAACGTTACGGTCGCTACTCAAATAACTGCGCACTCCTGTTATTATAAGAAAGTGACCAATGCTAGTCCTGCAACATCAACTGGAAACTTCTGAAATAAAGGCTGATGCTGGGAAGATGTTCGTTAAGAATCTTGAACAATTATAATGCAGAATACGGGTCACAAATACATACATAGGACATATAGTAATAATAGGCAGGCGCGAATAAATAAAGGCTGACGGCAAAGGTAGTAATTTGCTCGACTAACGTAAAGAAATGCTTCGTGACACAAAGCAAACAGCCTACTAGGTGTGTGCAAACTCAACAAAAACCTCGGCTCAAAAGTGCAGTGAATAATAATGTTGCATACATATATAAGATGGGGGGCGTTATCTCTAACCAGTGTCTGCAATCAGTTAATAAAGTCTAGCTGGGGTATCAAAGGCAGGGGGGGCAACACTGGGCGAGCATGCGGCTCGGAGCCTAACGTTGTCCGATCAGGTGGTTTATATGACGATTACGTTAGATGACGGGGATGCTCGCTTGATAAATCTAGTCCTCGTCGTACATAGTTCTATCCTGGAGATCCTCCTCAGAAGTCAACACAAAGAGGCAGCACTATGTTTGTGAGGGATAGGCTATGGCCCTCTCACAACCACAGCGCATGTGCTCGAAAAAGGTAAACCCACCCGAAGCACAACTTAGGCTCCCACAGTAACCTGGTCGATGTCGTGCAGGGCTTAAGCTAACAAGCACACATCGGAGACAAAGACACCAGTAACCTTACCCCTAGTCTAGCTTTACAGCACCAAGCAGAGAATCAACACCTTGCCAGGGAGCCATATACCGGTCTACAACCTTGCCGAGAGAGGACACAAACCGGAAATAGTCCGTCTATCCAAACCCTCATACCTAGAAATATCTGAGAGCTTCGCGTACACTTAAGGACTGGTCGACGGTGACCGTCTATGCTGAAACCAGAAGGGATGCCTTGCGTTCAATAAAGAGTTTTAGAGAATGAGAACAGGAGAAGTCGAGAGAGAGAAATAGTATGAAAAGGTGGGGGGGAGTATGGGGGGACAGAATTGCAAAGGATGTAGGGCCGAATCCGCGTGTAAGGCAAGGCTCTGAGTCGGTAAAGAAACACGCGGCCGCGATGGGAAGGGACTAGTTGACCTACCCGGCCGCCAACGCCCGTCCAGCGACCAAGCGAAGCAGCGTCACTATGCTCACCCCGCCTGCCAGGTGTACCACCTCACCCTCTCTCGCTAGACTACCACACAACAGCAACATTTATATTATAGCGAATATAAAATATAAGGCGGCTTGTGGTCACAGACAATATAACAAAGACAATTTCTAGACTGTCTGTGGCACCACGACCATAATGAAATAAAGCCAGGATTCTAGGACAAATGTCGCCTATCCCCCAACCCTGGCGAGACCTAGCGAGACTGCAACTGGCCCACGCAACCATTTGCCAGCGC
>CM064481.1:2835990-2894826 GCA_032716605.1 Paralithodes platypus
TCCCAAACAGTGGTTTAGAGTGGGTAAGGGAACATTGGAAAGGGAACTACTGCCCTGGAACTAATGTCCGTGGCAGGATTAGGAAGTTAGTAGGGGACAGATGGGTTAGTAACTGAGGGGGGGATAAAATAAAGTTATTCATTTACAAACGCAGTCAGTCGCGGGTTTGATGCGAGATATTTGTCTAGGCGGAGTTTAAATGAATCAACAGTGCTGCAGTCTATAAAGTCTCGGGGAAGCCCATTCCACAAGTTGACAACTCGATTGAAGAAGAAATTCTTAGATTCGTGTGAGTTAAAAGATTTACCAATAATTTTGCAACCTTTTCCCCGCGTGTAATTAGATTGGTCGATAGTGAAGTACTTACTACAGTTCATATTGTCGATGCCTTTGATGATTTTGAACACTTGAATTAAGTCACCTCTTAATCTGCGCTGGGTTAAAGGAAATAGATTTAATTCTCTAAGACGATCTTCGTATGGTTTGTTCTTTAGGCTAGGTATAATTTTGGTAACTCTACGTTGAACTCGTTCTAGCTTGTTTATATCTTTTTGGTAATAAGGGCACCAGGATTGAACGCAGTATTCCAGAAGAGGGCGGACTAAGGAATTGTAAAGGGTTAGGATAACTTCTTTGGATTTATGCTCAAATGACCTGCCTATAAAGCCAATTATTTTGTTTGCCTTCTTAACAACTTCTGAACATTATTGACTCAGTTTTAGGTTACTCGATATTGTTATTCCCAGATAGGTTTCTCTGTTTACATTCTTAAGCTGAGTGCCATTCATCGAATAGTTTGCTTTCTCATTTAGGTATCCGATATGTAGTACTTTACATTTATCCGCATTGAAACTCATTTGCCAAATTTGGGCCCAACATGACAATTTATCTAGATTGTGTTGCATATCGTCAACTTGTTCTTTTGAGAGTACGCTATTTGCAATTTTTGTATCGTCAGCAAATTTTGAGATTGTACAGGTGAGACCCTCATCTATGTCGTTGATGTAAATTAGAAAGAGAATTGGTCCTAGTACCGATCCCTGGGGTACCCCGCTACATACATTGGTCCATTTAGATGTCTTACCGTTTATGACTACTCTTTGCTTTCTGTCACTGAGCCAATTTTCTATCCATTTCAACACACCGTCTTGTATTCCATGCACTTTTAGTTTTAGCAGTAAACGTTTGTGGGGAACTTTGTCAAAGACCTTTTGAAAATCAAGGTACAGTAGGGTCCCGCATAAAACGAGTATATGGTCGATAAACGAGGGGGTTTTATGCGATTTCGTTTTATGTGAACACAGCATTTTGGTGGCCCAATATCGTCAATGTTCACTGGAAGCGTAAATTTCCGTCAGGAGCGTACGATATTTCGTACGTTTTGTACGATATTTCGGCGTTCTATATGAAAGCGTACGATATTTCGTACGTTTTGTACGATATTTCGGCGCTCTATATGAAAACTCCTCGGATTTGTCCCACTTTGGCAGCGGACTCGTTTTATGTGATCACATTCGTTCTGATCGAAAATTAAATATTAATATTTAGGGTTCGTTCGTTTTAGGGACGTTTTATGGGAACACGTTTTATGCGGGACCCTACTGTATATAATATCTACAGCTTTACTCTCATCGTAGAGGTTGAGGATATCGTGGAAGAAGTCTAAGAGGTTTGTTAAACAGGAACGTTTTTACGACAGCCGTGTTGACTATCTTTAAGTAAGTTATTTGCCTGTAAGTGATTTACGAGTCTGTCTCTTATGACCGTTTCTAGCATTTTACATACAATTGAGGTTAAGCTAATTGGACGATAGTTACTGGGTAGGGATTTGCTGCCTTTTTTGAATATCGACGTTGGCTAGCTTCCACTGATCAAGCATAGTCCCAGACTGCAAGGATTCATTGAATAGCAATGTCAGTGGTTTGGAGAGCTCATCCTTAGCTTCCTTTAGAACTCTAGGCGAGATTGTATCAGGTCCAGGCATTTTATTTACCTTGAGTTTATCTAAACAATTCAATACTTCTCTCTCTGTAACGGTGATATTGCTTAGAACATCTGAATTATCAATCTGAATCGGCGATGGTGTAGGGATATCACTGAGGTCTTCGATTGTAAAAACTGATGCAAAGAAGGTATTGAGGGCATTACTCATTTGTACTTCGTCTTTGGTGTATTCTCCATTTTCATCGACTAACGGTCCAACAGTTGAAGTAACTACTTTTTTCTTTCTGATATAACTATAGAATTCTTTCGGGTTTGTTTTACTTTGATTCGAAACATATAACTCCAGGGTCTTTTTACTTTGCTTAATTAACTTTTTGGCTTTGCGTCGTAGCTCTACAAATTTCACCCGTTCTTCGTCATTTTGTGAGGATTTTAATCTATCATTAGCAAATTTTTTTAGCAAGCAGACAGTCTGAAATATCTTTATTCCACCATTTGGGCTTATCATTATGGCCTGGACGCCGTATTTTCGATGGTATGCAGTCTTGCACTGCCTTAAGGTAAGTGGTTGTGAAACACTCCCAAGATGTATTTATGTCGTTATTGTGAATTAAAAAGCTCCAGTCAGTTTCTTTAAGCTTTGATTTAAGTTTATTAAAATTTGCTTTCTTGAAATTAGGGACTTTCTCAATGCTGCTATTTGATTTGTTACTAGTAAACTTTAAAGTGAAAGTTATTGTACGATGGTCGCTGTTACTGAATTAATCACCCAACATTCAAATTCTCTATTAATTCTTCTTTTGTTGCGAGTACAAGGTCAAGCACATTATTACCACGGGTCGGAGATTGTACAAATTGAAAAAGTGAACTCTCTTGCAAGTTAGCATAGAGGTCGTGTCCAGAGTGTGAAGTAAGAATATCGCTAGTCACGGGTAAGTTGAAATCGCCAAGAATTACGGTATCTTGTATGTTAGTTATTTCTGCAATTTGTTCATAAATTTCACTGTCAGTTTTCACTGATTGAGCTGGGGGTCTGTATAATATAGCTAGTGTTATTTTAGTTCCTCGTTTATTATTTAATAGTACGTAAGATATGTCTATATTCGCAATTTGAGGTTTTGACATTAAGACGGGATTAAGACTTTCCTTTATAAAAAACAGAACTCCTCCTCCATTTCTATTGATCCGACTTTTCTCAAACATTGTATAACCAGGAAGCGTATATTCAGCTAAAAAGTCTCTGTCTTCCGTATTTAACCAAGATTCTGTAATGCCGATTATATCATAATGTTCTGTAAACACGATTTCCTCTAGATCTGAAAATTTATTGCGTATGCTACGAGCATTTACATAAAACACCTAAGAGTATTAGAGTTGGATGTTACTGATTGTGCATTGTCTGAATTTTCAGTTCGTATTTGACTTACAGTATCCCCGGATACCCCCGGTTGACCCCGTTTTTTGAACGGAAATCCTTGACTGCATCGTTCAGCAGACGACCAAGACGTGCAGCTCCTACTTCATTGAGATGTACACCATCTCCTGAAAACAAAGATTTATCATAGTATAAATGATCCCACGAGTCGACAAAGCCGATGTCCTCCTCCCTGCAGAGTCTGGCTAGTCGGCGATTTGTACTGGTAGCTATGTTGTAGAATCGGTTTTCTACATCAATCCGGGGAACACTTCCTGAAATTAAGATTCTATTAGATTTTTCCTTGAAGGACCTGATCAGCGGCCGGTACTTGCAAAGTACTGTAGTTCCTCTGACCGCGTCCGTTGGACATCGTTAGATCCAACGTGGATGACGTACGTAGTGCTTGCGGGGGCGAGCCTGGAAACCTCTTCCACAGCCGCAACAATGTCGTCCACGCCGCCACCTGGGATACAGAATCGCTTTCTGGTCCTGGGTGCCCTGGCGCAGAACTCGGTTAATTGGCCACGGACCATGGAGTCGCCCACAAGCCGAACTTCTTCCGTTTCCTCTTCCTCGTCAATAGCAAGAATTTTGAAGCGGTTTTGGCATGTTGTCGGGATGACCTTCCTGGTACTGGTACTGGGATGCACATTGTTTCTCACTAACTGAAAGTTGTCCTGGGGGGGAGTGAGAGTAGAGTCATTATTATTTTCTGCAACATCTAAGTAACTGCTGGTGTGGGTACCGGTACCGGTACTGTATGCACTGGAATGGCGGTTGACATCGTAGTGGTTTCTTGGGCCGAGGGCACTCCTACGTTGAGTGTGGAGTACGTTTTGAGAGAGAGAGAGAGAGAGAGAGAGAGAGAGAGAGAGAGAGAGAGAGAGAGAGAGAGAGAGAGTACAAGTACAAAGGAAATCAAGCAACAGGTCTAGTGACCCTTCTAGGCTGTCTGCCCTCCAAAACACTGAGGATCAAGTGTCCAAACAGTGGTTTAGAGTGGGTAAGGAACATTGGAAAGGGAACTACTGCCCTGGAACTAATGTCCGTGGCAGGACTAGGAAGTTAGTAGGGGACATATGGGTTAGTAACTTGAGGATAAAATAAAGTTATTCATTTACAAACGCAGTCAGTCGCGGGTTTGATCGAGATATTTGTCTAGGCGAGAGTTTAAATGAGGAGAGAGAGAGAGAGAGAGAGAAGAGAGAGAGAGAGAGAGAGAGAGAGAGAGAGAGAGAGAGAGAGAGAGAGAGAGAGAGAGAGAGAGAGAGAGAGAGAGAGAGAGAGAGAGAGAGAGAGGAGAGAGAAGAGAGAGAGAGAGAGGAGAGAGAGAGAGAGAGAGAGAGAGAGAGAGAGAGAGAGAGAGAGAGAGAGAGAGAGAGAGAGTCAACCTTTCCACAAACTATTATATAAAAGACCAATCACTCCTTATCAGTAAACCTCTCATAAACATTTTTCTCACCCTCTCCATCCTCCTTCACAGATAACAGTGATTTAAATACCCCTTATCATCGCTATTGAGATAAAGGCATGCATAGGAGATAGAGGGTACTCATTTATACGTTTAATCAGATAACGCCAATTTGGTTTTATTCTGGCTTGTTTTGAATGAATATAAACACTCACTAACTCACACACACACGCACTCTCTTTCTCTCATCACAGGTGTTCCCATATACACCTGTGTTCAAGGTTAACATCTGCTTGAACCTGATTAATGTTTTACTTCCCAGAATGTTCTTAGTCAGCCTTTAATGGAATGTACAATCGTAGACAGCAATTTATGTACACACAGATGCCATATAATAGTCTCTAGCCCACTCATAAGAATTTTTGGACCCCCTATGTTTTTCTGTATACAATTATGACTATCTGGACTGGTTTTGGATAGAACTTGCCTTTCAATAAATAGCATGAATAGTTTTGTAGTTGATGAATCGAAAATCATATTCATGAATCTGTTTCCAAATCTGTTTCCATAATTAGAAATAGGTGAAGTCCCTGGATATTTAAGGGTGGGCTACAAACTATGGCATCCGAGTGTACAGTTGTGGCTAAGAGTATATCAACACTTCCTAATGATAACAACAAGACGGAAGTGTTGCAGTATTTCTGACCACAACTAAACACTCCGATGCCATAGTTACTAGTCCACTCCTGAATGATAACAACAAGACGCCCTCCTTGGGGTTAAGAGGGTCCTTCCCTTGCCTCCATATTTAGTGAGGTAAAGAATATGCCCCATATATCCTACTGCATATCGCACACCAAGGCGACTACCAGGAAAAGGGGTAATAACGTGCCGATGAGTTCCGCCTGCAATGGTGGCGCTGCTGGGAGAACTGCGGATGGAGGAAACTGACCTCCTCCCCTGCTGCCCTCTCACAAACGGATTTCACTATATCCTACCTCCACCTGGGGAGGTGTGGCTCCAGGAATGACCTGGATGCTGTGGGATTCCTACAAAGGGCATCTTGGGGCAAAAAATAAAAACAAGACGAAGACGGTGGACATTACCCCTATTTGATCTGAGGGGGGTAATTTGGGGTCTCCCAGGTCTTGATCCATTGTTTGGAGATTGTAAGGCATTTCATCCTATTATTTTTTTTGTTTTTTTGTCTATATTCCAACTACTCCCTCTCGGGCATAGGCTGAGAGCCTGTACATTCAACCGCTAATCATTGAACGGTGAAGCCTGTGAGGTCTCGTTCCAGTCTAGGGGGTGAGACATGTGAAGCACTTTTTAGCTGCAACCAGCCCTTGCCATCTTGCCTTCGCAGGATGCATGGGGCTTAGTTGCCCACTCACAGCTCGAAGCAGCCCCATCTCTGAAGCTACCTCGCTTCAATGCTTCACTGTCTCAACTCCTAGACTCGGACCCTCACTCTCAGAACGCCACCTATTGAGCAATGAACTCACTAGGCAGTGTCCCCCTGTAGCATATTTTGAATATGGGAATATTCATACAGTGCTATTTATTCAGGGAACAATGAGGGTATTTATTTGGGTGACCGGTCAACTCAACCAGTAGACCATTTCAACCAGTAGCTCTCAGCCAGTACCAAATCAACCAATACGGTTAGGTTAGGTTAGGTTAGGTTAGTACTATATTTTGGCACTGGTTTGGTTGGTCTGGGTTAATTTGGCACTGGTTGAGAGCTACTGGTTGAAGTGGTTTACTGGTTGAGTTGACATGGAACCATTTATTTGGCGTTTAAGTGGGCTTTGTTGTAATGCACTGATATTAGGTACATCACAAATTCCATCCCAATACTATCTTCCCATTGACATATCGGGATTCAACCCCGGGTCTATTGGATTATCAGTCCAGTGGTAAGACCACTCTGCCACGCCTCCCCTTAATCCTACTGCATATCGTACACCAAGGCAACTACTGGTAAAAGGGGGAATAACGCGCCGATGAGATCCTGGGGGCGCTGTTGGGGGAGCTGCGGATGGAGGAAATTGACTTCCTCCCCCGCTGCCCTCTCACAAATGGATCTCACTATATCCTACCTCCACCCGGGGAGGTGTGGCTCCAGGGACTACCTGGATGCTGAGGGATTCCCATAAAGGGGCTACAACAACAACAACAACAACAACAACAACAACAACAACAACAACAACAACAACAAGACGTTGGGCATTATCCCTATTTGGTCGGGGGGGGGGGGGGGGTACTTTCGGACCTTTTCTGTTTCGATTCATTAGTTTGAAGATTATCACGGCGTTTACCCCATTAGTTTGGAGATGATAGGACGCTTCACCCCATTCAGGTGTCAATTTTGTTCTGATAGCAAGCCTGTAACTGGTCGAAGGCCAGTTACTTCTACAGAAGTAACTGGCCTTCGACCTGGATATTTTTCTATAAAAAAATAACAAATTTAGCATCAAAGGGGTCTGGGTGAGCATTATTTTAGTTTGAAGGAAATCTGGGAAGTCGTTTTTGCTAGACTACGGGCAAACTAGTAATGCATTGCTCGAAAATGACAAATGCAAGCAAATAAACAAAAAAATCATATTAACCCCAAGACGTCGGACCAGCTAGTGTTTGCTAGTGAACCCCAGTAATATAACTCATGTGTCTCGGGCAGTTCATCAAATGGTTCAGTATACCCTGTTCCAAATAGGTAGGCCAGAAATTGTGAACCCTTACCTCTGTAACTCATAAAGGGCTAGAGCAAATGGGCTGTAAATTTCCACACGTACTACCTGTCCAACCCTTCCTAAATGATAGGAATATTAGCTCAATCGGTCCAGTCGTTTGTGAGTTATAGAGGTTAATGCTAAAGAGTTGTGGCCTACATATTTGTGAGTTATAGAGGTTAATGCTAAAGAGTTGTGGCCTACATATTTGTGAGTTATAGAGGTTAATGCTAAAGAGTTGTGGCCTACATATTTGTGAGTTATAGAGGTTAATGCTAAAGAGTTGTGGCCTACATATTTGTGAGTTATAGAGGTTAATGCTAAAGAGTTGTGGCCTACATATTTGTGAGTTATAGAGGTTAATGCTAAAGAGTTGTGGCCTACATATTTGTGAGTTATAGAGGTTAATGCTAAAGAGTTGTGGCCTACATATTTGTGAGTTATAGAGGTTAATGCTAAAGAGTTGTGGCCTACATATTTGTGAGTTATAGAGGTTAATGCTAAAGAGTTGTGGCCTACATATTTGTGAGTTATAGAGGTTAATGCTAAAAAGTTGTGGCCTACATATTTGGAACACGGTATAATATCTCATAATTACGCATCCAAAAATTGTCCAGATATTCTTGTCTATGATTGTACAATATTTTAAATACACAATTGTTATTAAGTAGGTAAGACACATATTGTACTTTAGGTAAGTGGCAAAGTTTATGCTAAACAGAAAGACATACCTCTCTCTTTCAATATATATATATATATATATATATATATATATATACAGTATATACTGTATATAATTGCTGAAATACCAGTACACTATACATTATATTTATATTTTTACTTATAAAATATATAATCCCTCTCTCTCTCTCTGATACCCCCATAACCCATCCATCAGCCACAACCAACAAACCCCCCCAAGCCCCCCCCCCCCCCCCTCCCCCTCCACCCTGATACACTGCCATCTGTAACACAAGCTGGATTTATGATGCTCCCAAGGTTGTGTTGTTTTGGACCCCTTAAGGGAAGGTAAAACCGTTTTTCTGGACCCCCTTCTCCCTAATGTTTAGCCCCACTATTTTTGAGATTATAAGATGTTCGGCCCATTAGTTTGGCGATTTTAACACCTTTCGCCCCATTTCGTTATCAATTTTAAGACCTTTCATGCTATTTAGGTGTCGATTATTTCCTGGCGAGCGATAGCGAGCCTGCAATTTTAAGAGGAACCGGCCTTTGGCCGGGACATTTTTCTACTGAAAATTTATAAATTAATCTTGAAGGGGGGTCTAGGGGGTGTTTTCTAAGCTTGATGGAGGTCTAGGGAGGAAACTAAACAAATATATGAATACATGAATTAACAGACCAAACAAACGGCCAGTTTCCCCTTAAGCCGGTATCACACGAGCGCTTTTTCCCTCAACATTTATCCTCAACACTGGTCTGGCAGCTGATGTGGTCAACATATATACTATTTCGGTTGCCTAAATTCATCTACCATCAGTTTAGTTTCCGATACCGGTGCCAAATAGTCCACAAATGTTACCAGAACAAATGTTGAGCCTCGAATGTTGACTATAAAAGCTCTCGTGTGATACCGGGTTAAGGTGAGACTGATGGAATACAAAGGAATACAAAGGAGAACAAACTGGAACAGACCTATTGGTCCTTACGGGGCAGTTTGGATATCTAAAACTACTAATCTATTGACTACGAGGTAGAGAAAAGGATAGCAAAGAAGAAGGCTCCTACCCACCCACCACTCCCTCCAGCTAATCCTGGCATGGAAACAGATAGGAAAAATACCATGTAGTATTGAAAAACTGACACGGAAATTCGGACAGGACAGGGAGAAAAAAGACGTTGATTTGTAATCTAAGCTAACTCTATTTACTACAATTCTGAAAGGGAACAGATGTATGAAAATCAATATACATTGCGGTATGCGTTGACATTTCGTTGCGCGTTATTGTGAAAGAAACTGTGTTAATCGGGGGTTATGGATGTTGAGGTTAAGGGGAGATGGGTAATTTTTCTGGTCCCCTTTCTCCCTCGAGTTAAGCCTCATTTGTTTTGAGTTTATAAGATGTTCGACCCATTAGTTTGGCGATTTTAAAATCTTTCGCCCCATTTTGTTGTCAATGTTAAGACCTTTCGTGCCAGTTTATATATTGTCTAGTGATTGTCAGAATAAAACGAAGAATACCGTGTCTGTATACTGAAATGGTTAAACCTCTTTAGTGGTTATTAGCTTCTTGCTCTGTACAGGGGCACAGTGTGTCCTTGTATTGAGTATTGTTCACATGTGTGGGGAGGATCCTCTCACACCGCACTCCTAGACAAAGTAGAAAGGAAGGCCTTTCGTATCAATAACTCCCGTTCACTCACTGACTCTCTGCAATATTTCTCTCTTCGCCGTAATGTTGCATCCCTCTCACTATTCTATCGCTACTACAATAATCAGTGTTCCTCAGAGCTCTCTCAGTGTATACCACCTCCACAATCCCACCCCCTACTCTGTGCAACTCTCCAAGTCAAGCGTGAAACGATACTCCCAATCATTCTTCTATTCAACAGCTAAGCTCTGGAACTCTCTCCCTGAATCAATCTTTCTCTCATCCTATGATTTAAGTTGCTTCAAACTTCGTGTGTCTAAGCATTTTGGCTCGAACATTCCTTGATTTTGGCCCTGTCACTTTTTCAACTCTGGGGGAGGCACTCGTCACAGGCAGTTTTGACTTTTGTCTCCCTCATCCACATAGCATAACAAATGTAAGGTAAGGTGAATATCGGGGATTAATGCAACAGTTACCCTTGGCGTGTGTAATGTGTGAAGTAAATGCTTCTTACCATTATAATCATGGCGGGTGCCCAACCCCGAAAGGGGTTGAAATAGGGGAGCTATCCCCCCGCCGAAGGCGGCTTTCTAGGGCCTTTCCTAGCTGATGCTGAGAGGATTGGGTTCTAGTCATGTGGTGATGGGCTGGTCTATCAGAGTGAGAGTTGAGCAATCTCTGCCATACCCATAGCCTACTCTGACTGTTCCTTTTACTTATATATTTTCTAGATCTCAAGTGACGGCGTCTCTTCCGTGGATTGACCTCCCAATCTACCAAGATTGGAAGCCAAAGCGTCACATTTTTCCCTTGCCCCTCAACTTTCTCTTCATAATTGCTGAGGGGCACAGGGCCCTGGGTGGGGCTTTGGTTTCCCGAGCGTTTCCGCACCCTCCTCAGCCCCCCGCCATGGAGTGGCTTCGGTCACCCAGGCTTTATTGTGGTCGGCGGGGAGGGTTCTGTGGGGGCACTCGGTTATGGCCTTGGAATTGCTGGGGGCCTTGGGGCTGTTCGGCCAGGCAGCTTGGAGAAGAAGAACAACAACAACATCAACAACAACAACAACAACCATTATAATCATGTAATTCACATTGCAAATCGCCCAAACCCTCAATCTTAATCAATAACCCTGCAATCACACAGGACCTTCCTACATTATCCATACGAAGAAACGTTGCATCCCTTGCATTATTCTACAGATATTTTCACAGAAATTGTTCCGAGGAACTTGCTTCAATTGTGCCGCCTCTCCACATCTTTCCCCGTAGAACTAGGGCAGCTGAGAGCGCCCATGAATTTACACTTTCTCCTCCACAATGCAGAACTTCTGCTTATCAGAATTCATTTATCCCCAGAGCTACTACTCTTTGGAATTCACTTCCCTCGAATTGCTTTCCACAAACTTACAATCTACAAATGTTTAAATCCAGTTGTTACAAACATTTTATGAATGGAGGATGCCTTTAGGCACATGGACCTTTTTGTTTTATCTGTGTTTTTCCTTCCTCCGTTCATTGTCCCTTAAAAAAAACAAAAAAAAACAAAAAAAAAACAATATTAAACAAACACATTTTTGTCTCTCTCCCTCGCACAAGTCCGGCCGCTAACATATTATCATCATAACAGATATATCAAGGGATGAGTTGCTGATAAACACCGTGGCAGAGATATATACCGATACAAAACATGTTATTTGCCAAAAACGTGACAAATGTATTACTTGGCGAAAGATCAGAAGAGGATAAGTCTGTAGGTCACCCGAGTTATAAGTCTGTAGGTCACCCGAGTTATAAGTCTGTAGGTCACCCGAGTTATAAGTCTGTAGGTCACCCGAGTTATAAGTCTGTAGGTCACCCGAGTTATAAGTCTGTAGGTCACCCGAGTTATAAGTCTGTAGGTCACCCGAGTTATAAGTCTGTAGGTCACCCGAGTTATAAGTCTGTAGGTCACCCGAGTTATAAGTCTGTAGGTCACCCGAGTTATAAGTCTGTAGGTCACCCGAGTTATAAGTCTGTAGGTCACCCGAGTTATAAGTCTGTAGGTCACCCGAGTTATAAGTCTGTAGGTCACCCGAGTTATAAGTCTGTATAACCGAGTTATAAGTCTGTAGGTCACCCGAGTTATTTTTTTCTTGACCCCGTTTCACCCCGAGTTATAAGTCCTGCTTTTGATATTATAAGTCTGTAGGTCACCCGAGTTATAAGTCTGTAGGTCACCCGAGTTATAAGTCTGTAGGTCACCCATATTAAGACCTTTCGTCAATTCAGGTGTCCCGAGTTTAGTCTGTAGGTCACCCGAGTTATAAGCGAGCCTGTAAGTCACCAGAGTTATAAGTCTGTAGGTCACCCGAGTTATAGTCTGTAGGTCACCGAGTTATAAATGTAGGTCACCCGAGTTTAAGTCTGTAGGTCACCCGAGTAATTTTAAGCTTTATAGGTCTAGGGAAGATAATCTCCACTTGAGGGATTGTTTTCTGGACCCCTTTCTCCCTCATGTTTAGCCCCATTGCTTTTGATATTATAAAACGTTTGCCCCATTAGTTTAGCGATTTTGCTTAAGATAAGACCTTTCGTGCAATTCAGGTGTTTATCGTGGCGAGCGTATCGAGCCTGTAATTTAAGAGGAACCGCCTTCGGCCGGGACATTTTCTACCGAAAAATGGTACAAATTTTATCTTGAAAGGGACTCAAGGGGGTGTAATTTTAAGCTTGATGGAGGTCTAGGGAACAAACTGAATACCTCCCCTTAAGATGGTGGACTAGGATATTAACCCCTTCTGGTTAAGTCTGTTAACATGGGTTTAGACGATGGTATGCTTATATTTAGACGATGGTATGGTGCTTAAGAAGGACCTGTGGTAGTAACATGGGTTTAGACGATGGTATGGTGCTTAAGAAGGATCTGTGGTAGTAACATGGGTTTAGACGATGGTATGGTGCTTAAGAAGGATCTGTGGTAGTAACATGGGTTTAGACGATGGTATGGTGCTTAAGAAGGATCTGTGGTAGTAACATGGGTTTAGACGATGGTATGGTGCTTAAGAAGGATCTGTGGTAGTAACATGGGTTTAGACGATGGTATGGTGCTTAAGAAGGACCTGTGGTGGTAACATGGGTTTAGACGATGGTATGGCGCTTAAGAAGGACCTGTGGTAGTAACATGGGTTTAAGGGGGGTGACCTGTTTTTGTTCTGGCCTTTTCTATCTTTCTCTGGCTTGTATCCATTTGGCCCCATTCAGCCTACTGTTTTAAGACGTTTATCCCCATCCAGGTGTCAATGTTTTACTGGTGAGCGGTAGCGAGCCCGCATATTTTTTATTTGTTTTGACAGCAGGCTAAATTTGTACATTTTTCGATAGAAAAATGTCTCCGGCGAAGCCGGATTTCTTCATATAATGCTGGCTCGCTATCGCTCGCCAGGAAGAAATCGACACCTAGATGGGGATAAACGTCTTGAAATAGTTGGCTGAATGGGGCCGAGTGGATACAAGCCAGAGAAAAGGACAGAAATAACACAAAGCAGGTCACCCCCCTTAAGTGAGATAGTTCGAGACCTGTTAATTGTTGTAGGCCTTTTTTAAACTGAATAACATCGTCGAACAGTAGCCAGCATAAAGCATAAAAGATGCCACCGGTACTCAATGGGCTAGTTTCTACCCTAGACCTCCATGAACATTTTCAAATACAGATACCCAAGACTCCCCTTCGAGATAAATTTTTACATTTTCAGATTTCTTCTAAACTGCAGGCTCGCTATCGCTGGTCAGAAAAAAAGTACACCTAATTGGCAAGAAAAGTCTTAATAATGGTAAATAAATAGGGGGGGGGGGGGAGGGGGGTTAATAGGGGAAGAGTTAGCGGGTGTATTTTAAATCAGTAGGAGATAAAGTAATTGGTATGGTTTAGTTAGGGTTGTGTTCTGCATTGGTTCATTGTTTAGCCTTTACACCAATTCACACACACACACACACTCTCTCTCTATACAGTCACTTGCACACACTCTCTCACTGGATACACACTTATGTATGGAAAAGTTCGGCAGCAGAGTCGACAATGGAAGTGATGGCTGTCGACACATCTGTAAGTGACAAATAGGTTCAAAGTAAGCCTATCCCTTCCACCATACATCCCGACTGACACCATCACAGTCTCTCTCTCTCTCTCTCTCTCTCTCTCTCTGTGGATATTGAGATAGCTATTGACAACCTCAGTGGTGGAGTCAACAGTGAAAGTGGTAGCTGTCGACGACAATCGATGCATCCATTATAGTGACAACTTGGCCCCTGTTTACTACACTGCCAACCACCTCCTCTCTCTCTCTCTCTCTCTCTCTCTCTCCTCTTCTCCTCTCCTCTCTCTCTCATCTCTCTCCTCCTCTCTCTCTCTCCTCTCTCACACGCCTCGTACTCTCTCTCTCTCTCTCTCTCACTCTCTCTCTCTCTCTCTCTCAATCTTCTCTGGACTCTCTCCATCTCCTCTCGCCTCCTCTACTCCTCTCTATCAGAGCGCTCTCACTCTCTCAATCTTACACACTATCTCTCCTAACTCTCTCATCCCTCTCTCCTCTCCTCCTCTTCTCTCCTCCTCTCTCTCCCTCTCCTCTCCCTCTCCTCTCTCTCTCAATCCTCTCCTCCTCTCTCTCATCTCCTACTCTCTCTCTCCCTCTCTCCTCTCCTCTCTCCTCTTCATCTCTCTCTCTCTCTCTCTCTTCTCTCTTTGCCGCACTGCATGAGCAACAAATCGGCCCCAAGTCTTCCTATGAGCGCCTCAACTCTCAATCTTACACACTATCTCTCTCACACACACTTACTCTTTCTCTGTCTTACCTGTTAGCAAGCTCAGAAGTGGTGTCAACAGTTGAGGTGGTGGCTGTAGACTTATCCATAAGTGACAAGTCGGCCCCAAGTCCCCCTTTGAGTGCCTCGACTCTCAAACACACTATCAATCAATCAATCTCACTCTCTCTCTACCTGTTGATAACCTCAGAAGTGGAGTCAGCAGTAGAGCCCATCCTCGCAAGGGAGCGAGCTGTCGCTTCAAGCAGTCTACTGCACCAAATCACCACCCATAACGAGGGGCGTCGCGCTCCTTGGTGCCGCTAGAAGAGTGGCGAACACATCAAAAGGTATCAAAAGGTAAAGGTAAGGTAGCTATGACGCATCCATAAGTGACAAGTCGGCCCCAAGTCCCCTTTTTAAGCGCCTCAACTCTCACTCTATCTCTCACACTCACTCTCTCTTACCTGTTACCTGTTATTACAAATCTTAGCAGTGGAGTCAACAGTAGAGGTGGTGACTGCATGTAGACGTATCCATAAGTGACAGATCTGCAAGTCCCCCTTTGAGCGCCTCGACTCTCACTCTATCTCTCACACACACACACACTCTCACTCTCGCCTGTTAACAAGCTAAGCAGTGGAGTCAATAGTTGTTGTTGTTGTTGTTCCCCAAGCTGCCTGGCCGAACAGCCCCAAGGCCCCGAGCAAGGCCAAGGCCATAACCGGGCGCTCCCACAGAACCCTCCCTGCCGACCACAATAAAGCCTGGGGGACCGAAACCACTCCATGGCGGGGAGCTGAGGAGGGTGCGGAAACGTCCGGGAAACCAAAGCCCCACCCAGGGCCCTGTGCCCCTCAGCAATTATGAAGAGAAAGTTGAGGGGCAAAGGAAAAATGTGACGCTTTGGCTTCCAATCTTGGTAGATTGGGAGGTCAATCCACGGAAGAGATGCCGTCACTTGAGATCTAGAAAATATATAAGTAAAAGGAACAGTCAGAGTAAGCTATGGGTATGACAGAGATCGCTCAGTTCTCACTCTGATAGACCAGCCCATCACCAGGAGTCAATAGTAGATGTGGTGGCTGTAGACGTATCCATAAGTGACAAGTTGGCCCCCAGTTCCCCTCTTAGTGTCCCAACTCTCCCTCTGTCTCTCTCACACACACTCCCTCCTTCTCTCTCTCACTCTCACACACACACTCTCTCTCTCTCTCACCTGTTAACAAGCTCAGCAGTGGAGTCAATAGTAGATGTGGTGGCTGTAGACGTTTCCATAAATGACACGTTGGCCCCAACTCTCCCTCTGTCTCTCACACACACTCCCTCCCTCTCTCTCTCACACACACACTCTCTCTCTCTCTCACCTGTTAACAAGCTCAGCAGTGGAGTCAACAGTAGAGATGGTGGCTGTAGACGAATCCATGAGAGACAAGTCGGCCCGAAAGTCCCCTTTTGAGCGCCTCGACTCTCACTCCATCACACACACACACACACAAGCTCTCAATCACACACACTCTCTCTCTCTCTCTTACCTGTTAACAAGCTCGGCAGTGGAATCGACAGTAGATGTGGTGACCGTCGACGTATCCATAAGTGACAAGTCTGCCCCAAGTCCTCCTCCCATCGCCCCGACCTCATCCAAGTCCACCATGGCCCTCCCTGCTGACAAACTACAGCCTCGACCCCCTGCCGTTGCTGCCCCGCTCAGACTGTGGTTACTGGTGCTGGAGGCGGTACTGTTATTCCTGGTGATGTGCTTGTTGGGCTTGGTGGTGGTGGTGGTGGGGGTGGGGGTGGTGCTGGAAGAGGTGCTGCAGGTGCTGTTGTTGCGACCCACACGTTGTTGTGGTTGTGGTTGGGAGGAAGGGGTAGGCTTCTGATGGCTGTACAGGCCTGATCGGTGGTAGGCGTCTCCTGCATCCTAAAATAATCATAGATATTAGTCATATTACATAATTATACAGTACTACTAAGTACTACTACTACTACTACTACTACTACTACTACTATTACGGCGTCTAGCAAAAAATAAAATAAATAAATAAATAAATAAATAAATAATAATAATAATAATAATATCATCATTATCATCATCTTGTCTTTAAATTCTCAAAAGCGTCAGGCCTTCGAAATGAAGTCATTACAAGAACAAAGTTAAGAAAGAATATTAGTTGACCAATAAAATAATGGAATCTTGAATAAAAGGAAAATATTACTGCTCCGTAACAAAAAAATAATCTAACCGAGTCTATTTCAATAGGTGGTATTCTGAGAGTGAGGGTCCGAGCCTAAGGGATGAGACAGTGAAGTGCTGGGGAGAAGCAGCTCCAGAGATAAAGGCTGCTTCGAGCATCTTGTGAAGGCAAGATACAGGGGGCTCGTTGCATCTCAAAGTGCTTCACATGTCTCACTCCCTAGACTGGAACGAGACCTCAAGGGCTTCACCGTTGAATGCACGGTTGAATGTACAGACTCTCAGCCTATGCCCGAGAGGGAGTAGTTGGAATATAGAAAACAAAAAAATCCAATTTGAAGTCCTGGTGTAGGGTGGAGTCGGAGGGTGAGGTTGGAGGGTGAAGGATTAGGGTGTTGCTGATGGTAGTGATGAAACTGATGATTATGTATAAATTAACCCCTTCTGTTCTGTACCGGTGACGTCTTTTGTGTCATATTTCGGCTACGTTTAGACGATTTTGTGAAGCTTAGGAAGGATGTATGGTAGCTGGATGGATTAAATGTGAGTCCGTAGCATCTTAATTGCCGACTTGCGAGTTTCGTTCTATAAGGAAGTTGGAGCTGTAGACAACGATATTTAACGGAATTTACTGCTAAAATACGGTCGTAGTAGATTTAAAAATACATAAAACTCCATGCAACATCCCATTTATCAATCAGATACGTATATAATTATTGCAATTCTGTTTAATATCGATGTTCACGGCTCCAACTTCCTTATAGCCTGAAACTCGCAAGTGGTCAATGGGTAGACGTCCTTCCTAAACTGAATATATGCGTCTAATAGTTGCCGGAATATAATTTCAAACCGTCTCCGGCACAGAAGAGGTAAATAGTTAATAACATTGATGATAATTATTAGAATCGTGATACTAATGATATAATAGTAATAATGATGATGATAACATATATATATAGTAATAATGATGATGATAACATTATATATATTCTTAAGGGAGCCCACCTCGCTTTTGTTTTCTCTTTCTCTCCCTCTCTCTTTGGCTTGTATCCATTCGGCCCCATTCAGCCTACTGTTTTAAGACGTTTACCCCCATCTAGGTGTCAATATTTTCCTGGCGAGCGGTAGCGAGCCAGCATATATATTTTTTTGTTTTGACAGCAAGCTAAATTTGTAAATTTTTCGATAGAAAAATGTCTCCGGCGAAGCCGAAATGGATACAAGCCAGGGAAATAGAGAAAAGGAGAGAAAGATAAAAAAAAAAAAAAAAACGGTGCCCCCCCCCCCCCCCTTAATAAACTAATTTAGCTCCCAACACCAAACACCCTCAAATTAAATTAATGAGAGCATGTGATCCTCCCGGGATTCGAACCTAGGATACCACATACAGTACATGGAATGTTATCGAGGGTCTAGTGCCAAACCTTCACACCACAATATCATGGAACTGGAGTGACAGAGGGGGTAGGTATTGTAACATCCCACCCCAAAAGTGTAGGGGAGCTCTGGGCACACTGAGGGACTCCTGGTTGACAAACAGGGGACCGAGCCTCTTCAACAAAATGCCAGAGAACGTGAGAAACCTGATGGACGTGCCAACGGAAGTATTCAAGAAAGCCTTGGACAACCATCTCAAGTTGGTGCCTGATCAGCCATACTTCGCGGGGGGGAGAGCTGCCCTCTCGAATAGCCTGCTGCATCAAACACTGGCAGCAAACATACTCGGGGGGAGCAACTCTCGCCGAGGCCGCTGAGGAGGCCGAAACAACTCAAGTAAACTCAAGTAAGTAAGTAAAACATAAACACTCTAACCATTACACCACCAAGACAGTTAAAGGTTAGACACATAATTAATATTTTGTGTCATGCCCCAGCCAGAGTTCGAACCCAGGCCAGTAGTGCAGCACTCCAGCACCTAAACCACTAGACCACCAATATAAGAGTATTGGAACAGGGTGGTAATCTCGATTGGTTTTTTGAAGACTTAAAGGAGTATGAGGAGAAATACAAGAACATTAACCCCTTCTGTGCCGACGACGTCTTGTTGTATTTATTACAGCTGCAACTAGACGATTTTATGAAGCTTAGGAAGGCTCTGTGGTAGTTAAAAGGGTTTGATTGAGATAGTTCGAAGCCTAATAATTGCTAAAGATCCTTCCTGAACTGAATAAAATCGATTAATAGTAGGCAAAATAAAATAAATAGAATGTCGACGGTGCAGAAGGGGTTAACATGGAATAACATTGATTTGGTAATTTTAATATTTTCAAAGACATCATTTGAACTATTAAGGGGGGATGGTTCACTTTTTGGGCGATTTTTGCATGTATTCATTATGTTTCTAGTTTCCTGCCTAGACCTCCATCAAATTAAAAAAAACAAAAACAAAAAAATTAAATCCCCCATCTAGATTAATTTATACATTTTTCGATAGAAAAATGTCCCGGCCGAAGGCCGTTTCCTCCAACATTAAAGGTTCACTATCGTTCGCCAGGGGAAAAAATCGACACCTAAATAGCACGAAAGGTCTAAATATTGACGAAGAAATGGGACGAAAGGTCTTAAAATTGACTAACTAATGGGGCAAACATCTTAACATCTGAAAACTAACGGGGATAAACATTTGAACTATTAACCCCTTCAGCATGATGACCTAAGTTATAATATTTCATCATATGTTTTCGTTATCATTAGAGTATATTCTTTATTTTATTTTCGTTATCATTAGAGTATATTCTTTATTATATTTCGTTATCATTAGAGTATATTCTTTATTATATTTTTTTCGTTATCATTAGAGTATATTCTTTATTTTATTTTCGTTATCATTAGAGTATATTATTTATTTTATTTTCGTTATCATTAGAGTATATTATTTATTTTATTTTCGTTATCATTAGAGTATATTCATTATTTTATTTCGTTATCATTAGAGTATATTATTTATTTTATTTCGTTATCATTAGAGTATATTCTTTATTTTATTTTCGTTATCATTAGAGTATATTATTTATTTTATTTTCGTTATCATTAGAGTATATTATTTATTTTATTTTTTTCGTTATCATTAGAGTATATTCTTTATTTTATTTTCGTTATCATTAGAGTATATTATTTATTTTATTTTCGTTATCATTAGAGTATATTCATTATTTTATTTCGTTATCATTAGAGTATATTATTTATTTTATTTTCGTTATCATTAGAGTATATTCTTTATTTTATTTTCGTTATCATTAGAGTATATTATTATTTTTTTTTTTTTCGTTATCATTAGAGTATATTCTTTATTTTATTTTCGTTATCATTAGAGTATATTATTTATTTTATTTTCGTTATCATTAGAGTATATTCTTTATTTTATTTTCGTTATCATTAGAGTATATTATTTATTTTATTTTCGTTATCATTAGAGTATATTCATTATTTTATTTCGTTATCATTAGAGTATATTCTTTATTTTATTTCGTTATCATTAGAGTATATTCTTTATTTTATTTTCGTTATCATTAGAGTATATTCTTTATTTTATTTTCGTTATCATTAGAGTATATTCTTTATTTTATTTTCGTTATCATTAGAGTATATTCTTTATTTTATTTTGTTCGTTATCATTAGAGTATATTCTTTATTTTATTTTCGTTATCATTAGAGTATATTCTTTATCATTAGAG
This sequence comes from Paralithodes platypus, assembly GCA_032716605.1. Lineage (NCBI taxonomy): Eukaryota > Metazoa > Arthropoda > Malacostraca > Decapoda > Lithodidae > Paralithodes > Paralithodes platypus. The sequence goes on from CM064481.1 coordinate 2,856,477, forward strand.
TATATTCTTTATTTTATTTTCGTTATCATTAGAGTATATTCTTTATTTTATTTTTTTCGTTATCATTAGAGTATATTCTTTATTTTATTTTCGTTATCATTAGAGTATATTCTTTATTTTATTTTTTTCGTTATCATTAGAGTATATTCTTTATTTTATTTTCGTTATCATTAGAGTATATTCTTTATTTTATTTCGTTATCATTAGAGTATATTCTTTATTTTATTTTTTTCGTTATCATTAGAGTATATTCTTTATTTTATTTTCGTTATCATTAGAGTATATTATTTATTTTATTTTCGTTATCATTAGAGTATATTCTTTATTTTATTTTCGTTATCATTAGAGTATATTATTTATTTTATTTTCGTTATCATTAGAGTATATTCTTTATTTTATTTTTTTCGAAACTGCATAATAAATCGTAGGCTTGTCCATATTTCTTTAACTGTCTTGATAGCGTAATGCATAGTGCGCGGAATTTCGATGCGAGTATTCTGGGTTCGAGTGTTTGGAGTGCCACATGTATTTGTTGATTTCATTAATTGAGTTTAGATGTGAAGTTGGTTGGTGTTAAAAACATAATAATTCAATCAGCCTCTAGGACTCAAAGAGGTATAAACATGATCTCAATAAACCCTCTGAATAACACAGATCCTCCTTTACCCGCACAGTACCGGTGAATTCTATTTTATTTTATTTCAGCTACATTTAGACGATTTTATGAAGCTTAGGAAGGATGTATAGTAGCTAAAAAGATTGATAGAGATAGTCTGTAGCCTTTTAATTGGTAGACGTCCTTCCTAAGCTCAATATAATCATCTAATAGTAGCCAGAATATAATGAAAAGGACGTCACTGGCACTGTACGGGTTAATGAAAAGGACGTCACTGGCACTGTACGGGTTAATGAAAAGGATGTCACTGGCACTGTACGGGTTAATGAAAAGGATGTCACTGGCACTGTACGGGTTAATGAAAAGGATGTCACTGGCACTGTACGGGTTAATGAAAAGGATGTCACTGGCACTGTACGGGTTAATGAAAAGGATGTCACTGGTACTGTACGGGTTAATGAAAAGGATGTCACTGGCACTGTACGGGTTAATGAAAAGGATGTCACTGGCACTGTACGGGTTAATGAAAAGGATGTCACTGGCACTGTACGGGTTAATGAAAAGGATGTCACTGGCACTGTACGGGTTAATGAAAAGGATGTCACTGGCACTGTACGGGTTAATGAAAAGGATGTCACTGGCACTGTACGGGTTAATGAAAAGGATGTCACTGCACTGTACGGGTGTTAATGAAAAGGATGTCACTGGCACTGTACGGGTTAATGAAAAGGATGTCACTGGCACTGTACGGGTTAATGAAAAGGATGTCACTGGCACTGTACGGGTTAATGAAAAGGATGTCACTGGCACTGTACGGGTTAATGAAAAGGATGTCACTGGCACTGTACGGGTTAATGAAAAGGATGTCACTGGCACTGTACGGGTTAATGAAAAGGATGTCACTGGCACTGTACGGGTTAATGAAAAGGACGTCACTGGTACTGTACGGGTTAAACTGCATAAATCGTCTAATTTTAGCCACAATCAAAAGTAACAATACGTCATCGTGCTGAAGGGGTTAACCATTATGGCAAGAATGTAGTTACCGGGTGTCTTGTTTACACTACGCGGACGTTCCCGTCTATATTGACTGCCTTTGGATACAAAAATACATTACCCTAACCAAACAACCTAACCTTACCTAACCTAGTATTATAGATGTATAAGTATTTATTTTATTATAAGTATTTATAGATGATTTATGTTGTATGTCGGTAGTGGTACACCCGGTAACTACATCCTTCCCACCATTATTTTAGCTAAGCATATACAATAATAAAGACAGAACAGAATGGAATCGGCTTTCGTTTGACACCCTATTACATGTCATATTCAGTAATTATCATTCTATTGCCTGACGCCGTGATCCCCGAAGGGGTGGCCACGAACGAACCGCCCCCATGCACCTCTGTCCCCAGTCAGTCGACGCCCCTCCTCCCAACCAGCACCGCCTTCATCCATATACTTCCTCGCTCCATCCTTCCACCTCTCCTTCGGTGCACCTCTCCCTCTCTGGCCCTCCACCCTCTTAGTCATTCTCTCGCTTTCCATACGTTCCATATGGCCGAACCATCTCAAGTTGTTCCTTTCCACACTTTCCAGCACATTATTACAACTCTCATACAATTTTAAAGTGATTTACTTGCAGTGTACAATCTAGGAGGTTGAATCAATGCGACTTCCTGGTCTTTTTGTCTCGTCAGTATTATCTACTCCCAAATGGTTTACCTTTACATTACCTAATAACATTACCGGTACCTAACAACCCCGTATTGGATTATCTACTCCCAATGGTTTACCTTTACATTACCTAATAACATTACCGGTACCTAACAACCCCGTATTGGATTATCTACTCCCAATGGTTTACCTTTACATTACCTAATAACATTACCGGTACCTAACAACCCCGTATTGGATTATCTACTCCCAATGGTTTACCTTTACATTACCTAATAACATTACCGGTACCTAACAACCCCGTATTGGATTCTTACCGATGCAGAGGTCCAATTTGAAGCCATGGTGTAGGCTGGAGTCGGAGGGTGCTGTTGGAGGGTGATATTAAAGGGTTAGGGTGCTGGTGCCTTCTCTACCCTCCGGCCATCACTGGAAAACAACAAATATTCCAGGTTAATTACAAATCTGCAACACCCCATTCTTAACATTAATCATCCATTACAAACCCCAATGTACTTGAATAAACTAAAGAAAGCATATGGTCCTCCCGGGATTCCAACTCGGGACACCACACCCAGAACATAAGCATCTAAACCATTACACCACCAACACAGTTAAGCAGGTAGGATGTATCACTGAAACAAGCTTTAGATACCTGTACGACATCTATTTATCTATCTATTGCCGGACGCCGTGATCCCCGAAGGGGTGAACACGAACGAAACGCCCCCATGCACCTCTGTCCCCAGTCAGTCGACGTCCCTCCTCCCATCCAGCACCACCTTCATGCATATACTTCTTAACTCCATCCTTCCACCTCTCCCTCTCTGTCCTTCCACCTCACTCTCGTACACTCTCTTATTCATTCTCTCCTTCCCATACGTTCCAAATGGCGAACCATCTACAGGTGTTCCTTTTCACACTTTCCAGCACATCTACCTCCACACCACACCTCTCTTGTACTTCCTAATTTGTCTGTCTATCCCTCCATGTAACTCCGCACACACTTCTCAAGTAACTCATTTCCACCCTTCTCACTCTTGGTTTGAGTCTCTTCACCAACGTCCATGCTTCGCTTCCGTAAGTCAGTGTCGGGATTACCACATTGTCATGCAAGGACTTCTTCACTTCCATGCTGACCACCTATTTCTTGTTACTGCTTTCAGCGTTCCTACAACCCTCTTCCTCTGTTGCACCCTCTCCCACACTTCTTCATCCAAACTCCCATCTTTACTCAACACACTGCCCAGATACTTAAATGAGCAAATAACGTACGACATAATAATATAATTAGAATAACTAGAGGGGTAAATGAGCGATTTTCACGTCCATTTTTACGGGCAATTGTAGTCTGGCAGCTTCAAAATATAAGTTCCACAAGAATCTTCCTTCACGTAGTTTCCTATTTCAATGGGAAAAAGCCTTATAATAGTTCGATAGAACAATAAATCTGGTTGATATCGCAGGATTTGTGCTGCTGACAGTACCTTCACGTAGAGTTGTTCCGAACACTGCACCACAATAAACACCACAACAACACTGATCAAGCACCATAACACACGCTTGTATAATAACACCATTATATATATTACCACCACCATCACAATCACACACCACAACAATATATCACTGCACCACAACATACCATCGCACCATAACACACTATAACACCATAATTTAGGGGAGATGGGCTGTTTTATGGTCTATTTATTAATTTATTTTTTAGTTTCCTAGCTAGACTTATCAAGCTATAAAAAAAAAAAAAAATCGACCCCCCTTCAAGATAAATTTGTACATTTTTCGTTAGAAAAATGTCCTGGCCGAAGCCCGATTGCTCTAAAATTAAAGGCTCGCTACCTCTCGCCAGGTAAAAATGGACACCTAAATGGCACGAAAGGTCTTGATATTGATAAAGAAAGGGGACGAAAGGTTATAAAATCGACAAGCTAATGGCCCAAACGTCTTAAAATCTCAAAACTAATGGGGCTAAACAAGAGGGAGAAAGGAGTCTAGAACAAACGGGGAGAAGGGGGTCCAGAAAAACGGCCCATCTTCCCTAAAATATACCACCACCACCACCACCACAACAATATAACACTGCACCACACACTGCAACAGTCTGCTGCGGTAACCCCTTACAACACTGATCTGTGTGTGTGTGTGTGTGTGTGTGTGTGTGTCTCTCTCTCTCTGTCTGTCTGTCTGTCTGTCTCTCATTCACACACACACACACACTCTCTCTCTCTGGCTGTGTGTGTGTCAGTCAAGTAAGTCGTGTGATTGACTTACTGTATAATTAGGTTAGGTTCAATTGGACTGATTTTGGGTGGCTTTGGTATGGCTATTAAATAGTTTAGGCTATAGTCTATTCGCTGGAAGTAGGCGAGGAATCATGACCTCTATCCTCTGTAACTCAAAAAGGGCTAGTGCAAATTGGCTGTACATATTCACATCTATTCCTTGACTGACTCTTACCAAATGGTAGAAATATTAGCTCGATTACTCTAGTCATTTTTTTAGTTACAGAGGTTAGGGGTCATGATTTTTCGCCTACTTACAGCGAATAGACTATAGGTGGGGTTGATATGTGTGTGTGTGTGAGGAGGAGGGGGGGGGGGGTAAGTTCCGGTTCATTCAGTGACCGATTATATATAAAATACTTGGTATGCACTCAATGTACAATCGGGGATATTAAGTGTTGTCATAGATTTCAGTGGTTTTCGCTCAAAATGTGGCATTGGTATCTTTATAGTTACTGGGAAAAGTGCTTATCCCTCAGAGTATTAAGTGTTATTGGTATCTTTATAGTTACTGGGAAAAGTGCTTATCCCTCAGAGTATTAATCAGTGTCCGAAACTTTGTGAAATATCTGACAACACTTATTAACCTCGACTGTACTTACCAACTTACATTTAATAATAATGACATGTTACTCTAGAGGGACAGTCGGTGGAGTTTGTCCATTCATCAATTATACCGTGAGTTAATAAATGTTGTGTTGTATCTATTCTAGATTCTCTCTCCTGCGACGAGCGTCGTGAAAGCGATGGAGTGCGGCCGAGAATCATCACTACAAGTAAGTAAGTAGCCTAATAATAGTCAATAATAATAGTAGCCTAATAATAGTCAATAATAGTAAGTAAGTAGCCTAATAATAGTCAATAATAGTAAGTAAGTAGCCTAATAATAGTAAATTGTTTCCTTTTGTAGATATGTCTTCGGCTTTTTTGTAATAACTTATCTGAGTTAATGTTATTGAATCCTTTTAGAATTTTCAAACACTATCAATTGGCCTCTCATCCTTCGTTTCCTAAGTGAAAACAGATACAGTTCTTTTAGTCTTTCATCAGATGGTTTATGTCTTAATGAAGGAATTAGTTTAGTGGAGAGAGAGAGAGAGAGAGAGAGAGAGAGAGAGAGAGAGAGAGAGACGCAGGAGGAGCATCAGCAGTAATTACCTTGTCACTGTTTCTATCAACACACACCTCTCATCTGGTGCACTGCTTCTCCTTCTCTCTCTCTCTCTCCTTACCTCCAGTCTCTCATCTTCCTTACGTTACTTCCCCTTCCCCCTCCCCCCACCCCCCCTCTCTCTCTATCATAGTCCTTCCTTAGCTTACTCCCCCTCCCCCCCATCTCTTTCTCTTTCTCTCTCTCTCTCTCTCTCTTTCTCTGTCCTTCTACTTTGCTGTCCTTTTCTTCTGCTATCAATTGTCCCTGTTTAGTAGTATTAAGGCCGGACCAGCTACTTCACCACCACCACTCCTGTAATTTAGGAGGAACCAGCCTTTGGCCGGAAATTTGTTCGTACAAATTGATCTCGAAGGAGGGTCTTGGAAGTGTTTATTTAAGCTTGTTAGAGGTCTAGGGAGCAAACTAAAGCCCCCTCCTTCTCCCCCCCCCCCCCCCCCAACCACACCCACAACTCCTTTCCAATCCACAAGCCTCGAAATGAGACAATTTCAATTTCTACTTAATTGCCTCCTCTCCACTTTCCCTTATCCTCCCCTCTCATTTTTCTCCGTCTCCTTCCCTCCCTCCCTCCACTAGAAAATCTTCCCCCCTCTAAGCATAACCCCTTCCCTCCCCCACCTTCTCCACCACTATAAAGTCTCCCCTCTCTCACTTCTTTCATTCACCTCCCCCATCAATAACCACCCCTCCGTCCCCCCACCACCGAACCTTTTTCCCTCCCTCTCACTACCGGTACCTTCCTTCCTCTTTCCCTTCACATCACCACCTCCCTTCCTTCCTCTATCACTCCTAAATTCTTCCCTCCACCGTAACACCTTCTCCCATCCCTCTACCCCACCACCACCACCACCACATCCTCCCTCCTCCTCCCCCCAACACCACCCTCTTAAGACATCCGATAAAGGGAAGGAGGAACCTTTTTCATCAGTTGGCTAGGGGGCAAGGTACGGTAGAGGTGTAATTGAAAAGCTGATAGTGTCAACCAATAATAACTACAGCAGCCAAAATTACTCTATATGGTGGAGGGAAGGTTGGGGGTAGGCTTTAGTGGTTGGGGGAGGAAGGGGAGGTAAGTGTTGTGGTGGGAGGAAGGAGGGGGAGGGTAGGTGTTGTGGTGGGGGGGAAGGAGGTGGAGGGAAGGTGTGGTGGGGGGGAAGGAGGGGGAGGGAAGGTGTTGTGGTGGGTGGGAAGGAGGGGGAGGGTAAGGTGTTGTGGTGGGGGGAAGGAGGGGGAGGGAAGGTGTTGTGGTGGGGCGAAGGAGGTGGAGGGAAGGTTGGGGTAGGCTTTAGTGGTTGGGGGAGGAAGGGGAGGTAAGTGTTGTGGTGGGAGGAAGGAAGGGGAGGGGGAGGGGGAGGGTAGGTTTTGTGGGGGGGGGAAGGAGGTGGAGGGAAGGTGTTGTGGTGGGGGAAGGAGGGGGAGGGAAGGTGTTGTGGTGGGGGGAAGAGGGGGAGGGAAGGTGTTGTGGTGGGGGGAAGGAGGGGGAGGGAAGGTGTTGTGGTGGGGGGAAGGAGTGGGAGGGATGGTAGAAGGTGTTGTGGTGGTAGGGTTTAGTGGTGGGGGGGAGGAAGGGAGAGAAAGAGGAAGGAAGGGGAGCTGGGGGAGAGAGGGAAGATAGGGGGGAGGGGTTGGTGGTAGGGGAGGAAGGAGACAAAGAGGAAGGATGGGGATATGGTGTAGTGGTGGGGGGAAGGAGGGGGAGGGAGGGTAGAAGGTGTTGCGATGGTAGGGTTTAGTAGTGGTGGGGGGAGAAGGGAGAGGAAGAGGAAGGAAGGGGAGGGGGAGGGTAGAAGGTTTTGTGGTGGGGGAGAAGGAAGGGAGAGAAAGAGGAAGGTGTTGTGGTGGTAGGGTTTAGTGGTGGGGGGAGGAGGGGAGAGAAAGAGGAAGGAAGGGGAGGTGGTGGAGGGAAGGAGGGAGAGGGAGGATTGAAGGTGTTGTGGTGGTAAAGGGGGGAGAGGAGTATGTGGCAATCACCGGGGGATATGACTGTCTCCTAATCATTGTAGAGAAGATGTACAGTAGGGTAGTGATCGATAAAATGAGAGTGAGAACGGAGACATGGGTAGGTGAGGAGCACGGCGGGTTTAGGAAGGGTAGAGGATGTGTAGACCAATTTTCTCCTTGAGATTTGTTGTTGAGAAATATCTGGAAAAGTGACAAAATTTGTACAGTATGTTGCCTTTATGGACTTGGATAAAGCCTATGACAGAGTTGACAAAGAAGGTCTGTATAAAGAACTGAGAATATACAGAGTAGCTGTTAAGTACCTGAAAACGGTGAAAACCATGTATGAGGGTGCAAAGGTGGCAGTACGTGTGGAGAATGAACAGGGCGAGTTCTTTGATCTGAATATTAGGTTAAGCTCGGTTCACACATGCACGAATTAACGTCCCGTCCGTCCCCGACCAAGAAAATAGGCAGGATAGCATCAATCTGGAGGCCCGATGTGGCCACTATGGCCGTTCGAACATTTTTTTGCCGCCGTTCTCATCCCGTTAGTCGGTGTCTAGACGCCGCCAGTCGTCGTCTAGACGCCGCAAGGCTGCGTCTAGACGACGACTGCTCCAGTGTGTGTCTGTGTGTGTCCCGTGGGTGTCCCGACATAACACGTTTTCTGGCAGTTGCCCCGACCCACACGGACTATTTTATGCATGCACAAAAAGGACGCCGCCTAGGCATGGCGAATTAAGGGGTCGGGGACGAACGGGACGTTAATTCGTGCATGTGTGAACCGAGCATTAAAGCAATAGTGTGTGATGTCCCCATGGTTGTTCAATATATATATGGATGGAGTCATGAAAGAAATACAAGGAAGAGCATTGGATGTTGTTGTATCCCTGAAAAGAGAAGGAATTGAGCTGAAGTTGCCTGTACTGCTGTTTGCTGATGATACAGTTCTGATGAGTGATAGTGAATGGGAGTTGCAGGGTCTGGTAAATATATTTGGAACAGTGTGTGAGAAACGGAACCTGAAGGTAAATGCGGGGAAAAGCAAGGTTATGGTCTTTGAAAGGGGTGCAGCCACAGAGTGTGAGGTGAGGTTGAATGATCAGGTTATGGAGAATATCAGATCACTGATTAAGTATTTGTGAAGTGTGATGAGTAAAGATGGGAGTATGGATGAAGGAGTGCGGGAGAGTGCAACAAAGGAAGAGAGTTGTAGGAACACTGAACGCAGTAACAAGAAATAGTAGGGTGGTCAGCATGGAAATAAAGAAGTAATTTCATGATAGTGTGGTAATCCCTACATTGACTTACGAGAGTGAAACATGGACGTTGGTAGAGAGACTCAATTCAAGAGTGAGAGGGGTGGAAATGAGTTAGTTGAGAAGTGCATGTGGAGTTACATGGAGGGATAGACAGACAAATGAGGAAGTACGAGAGCTGTATGGTGTGGATGTGCTGGAGAATGTGAAAGGCACCCACCTTTCAACACATTCCCACCCATATTCTGTTCAACTGTCTAACCCAAGGGTTAACCGATTTTCCCAGTCTTTCTTCTACTCAATAGGTAAGCTCTGGAACTCTCTCCCTCAATCTGTCTTTCCCTCATCCTATGACTTAAACTGCTTCAAGATCCATGTGACCAGACATCATGACTCATGCGTACCTTGAATTTGGTTCCCTTTCAATCTTTCAACTTGGGGGGGGGGGGCACTTGTTGCAAACAGCTTCTCCTTCATACCAAAATTAAAACAAAGAAAAAGGCGAAAGGATGCAAGTTCTCACCATATAATAATAATAATAATAATAATAATAATAATAATAATAATATGATCCATACAGTTCTCCAGTGTCTCCCATGTCACTAAATCTGGGTCTCATTTAATCAGATTTCGCGGAATATCTAAAATAAAAAAACATTTGAGGTTCATTTGCCGGGTTTGAGTCCATGTGGATTTGATTACTGCTTCACTGCCAATACGTGCACTAGATTATCAATGAATGTATAATTTAGCGTTTGTAAATGAATAACTGTATTTTATCCCCCCCTCAGTTACTAACCCATCTGTCCCCTACTAAATTCCTAATCCTGCCACGGACATTAGTTCCAGGGCAAAAAGAAGATACTTCCCTTTCCAATTGTTCCCTTACCCCACTTCCTAAAACCCTGTTTGGACAATTGATCCTCAGTGTTTTGGAGGACAAGCAGCCTAGAAGGGTCACCAGACCTGTTGTTCCTTGATTTCCTTTGTAGTCTCCCTCTCTCTTTCTCTCGCATTCTCTCTCTCTCTGACATTTCCTTCCCTTTCTTCCTTTTGTTTTCTCCCACTTACCTCCCATTCTCTCTCTCTCTAGACTCTCTCTCTCTCTCTCTCTCTCTCTCTCTCTCTCTCTCTCTCTCATCTCTCTATCTATCTATCGTCCTCTCTCTCTCTCTCTCTCACCATGTTGTGATGCGCGTGGGTGCTGTGTCGGGGGCGCAGCGGCGTTGGGGTACCGTGCCGTGGTACAGACGTGTGGGCGTTCTGGATCGCTTCACTCACTCACACACACCGACATGGCCTGCAAGGAAAACAACAAAAATCATATATAAATCTACGGACCCACATTTCAGAGGGAGCTAGATTGTCTTCATATTAGTCTACGGGTCGCATCTCCACATTTCACGATCGGTGGTGTCAAATGCAGGGTTGTTGATTTTTTTTTTTTTTTGTTAAATAAAAAAAATAAAAAAATCATTAATTTATTTGATTTATTTGATTGTTTTGATTTATTTGATTTTTTTTTTAAATATATGTTATAAAATATGTATTAAAATATGTCTACATATTTTTGTTTATTATTTTAGAAATGTTGTAAAAGCTATCAGTTATTTGTGTTACTACATAATGTACCAGTATCTTAAAATGAACCAATGCCTACACAAACTTATGAAAGCATGATAAATCTTCAGATTTTTTTTATTTTGATTCACAGATGAAAAAAATAAACAAAAAAATAAAAAAAATAAAAAAAAAAAAAAAAAAAAAAATAAAATTTAAAAAACTCCAAAAAAAAATAAAAAAAATCATGATTTTTTTTTTGTAAAAAAATCATTGATTTAATCAAGTGATTAAATCAAATTGATTTAATCAATATCAACTCTGGTCAAATGGATGTAAAATACCATCATAATCTCCCCAAACCAGCTTCAAAATTATCTCAACACTATGGGCTACACTCTATAATATTATGGTATGAAAAGGATAATTAAAGTGTCCATAATAATATACACGTTTAAAGGTATAGTAATGATAACATATAAATACACCCATCTAACACAGGGATAGAAAGGTATATCACTATCGATATACCCAATGAGCTTATATACCGTTATACCCTTTTTGACCCTTAACTATTTACAGTGATTCTCGTCTACGTACCGTTCATCAACACCCCTTGTTCAGCCTTTGTACAGTCGCGCTAATAAGTGATGTCTCGGTACCAAGTATGTTTTGATCAATAATTAAATTGGTTGGGTGTTTAGAACAGCATATAGTTATAATTTGAGTAATTCATTTTTCGCGAATAAGAGAGAATTAAGAAAGAAGAATACCCCCAAACATGTTCATACACTTACTCCCCCACCCCCACCCTATTAAACATCTGACACAACCATTAATACAGCCCACCACAGCGGATGCCAAAAAAACGATCCAAAATCGGACAGGGGAGAAGACAAGACACGGACACCTGTATTTGGCCGACCTCAGACCCCCCTGTACTCCGTCCGTAAAAAGAAGGACGGAAAACAGATTACGCGTCTCCCTGAAAAACATCAAATTATAGGCTGTGTTGTCCCCCCATTTTGTAACTAGACTTGCCAAAACATTTTGGCCCCTGGGTGGCGGCCAATGAGCAAGGTCGTTGTAAGGTCTCCCATATTCGGTCCCGACACAAAAATTCGTTAAGTCGGCCAAGGAGAGATTTCCACTTGAGGATTTTTTGTTTTCTGGACCCCTTTCTCCCTCATGTTTAGCCCCATTGCTTTTGAGATTTTAAGCCCGTTTTCGCCCCCCCATTAGTTTTTTGACCGATTTTAAAGAAAATATGCGCCCCCATTTCTGTCCATATTAAAACCTTTCGTGCCATTTAGGTTTCGAGTTTGGCCTGGCCTTCGGCCGGAATATTTTTCTACCGAATAATTTAAAAATTTATCTTGAACGGGGGCCTTAGGGGTGATTTATCTTGTTGTGGAATGAACGGGGGCCATTAGGGGGTGATATTTTTTGATTGTTTTTTGTTGTAGCTTGACTGACGATGAATGGCGAGGTTCTACGAGGAACAACTAAGCTAAAAACCGCCCTTTAACCCCTTTTGCTACCGGCCGGCGACATTTCCTTTTCCATTACTGTATGTGGCAACCATTAGACATTTTTATTGCAGCCAGGTCTTCCCAGTTAGGAAGATATATATGACCTCTAACAATTAATAAATGCCTTCCAAACTATGTTCAACCAACAATAATAAGGCTTCCAATCTAGGTTACACCAACAATAAATAAGAAGGCGTCCAAAGATGGTCAAACCAACAATAATAAGGCGGCTTCCTCCAACTATGGGTCAACCAACAATTAATAAGGCTTCAACACTATGTCAACCAACAAATAATAAGGCTTCCAACTATGGTTCAACCAACAAATAATAAGGCTTCCAACCTATGTAAACAACAATAATAAGGATTCCAACTATGTCAGACCAACCAATAATAAGGGATTCCAACTATGTCAACCAACAATTAATAAAGGCTTTCCAACTATGTCAACCAACAATCAATAATAAGGCTTTCAACTATGTCAACCAACAATAATAAGGGCTTCCAACTAGTGTCAACCAACCAACATAAGAAGGCTTCCAACTATGTCAACACAATATAAATAAGGGCTTTCCCAAAACTATAGTCAACCAACAATTAATAAGGCTTCCAACTATGTCAACCAACAATAATAAGGCTTCCAACTATGTCAACCAACAATAATAAGGCTTCCAACTATGTCAACCAACAATAATAAGGCTTCCAACTATGTCAACCAACAATTAATTAAGGCTTCCAACTATTGTCAACCAACAATAATAAGGCTTCCAACTATGTCAACCAACAATAATAAGGCTTCCAACTATGTCAACCAACAATAATAAGGCTTCCAACTATGTCAACCAACAATAATAAGGCTTCCAACTATGTCAACCAACAATAATAAGGCTTCCAACTATGTCAACCAACAATAATAAGGCTTCCAACTATGTCAACCAACAATAATAAGGCTTCCAACTATGTCAACCAACAATAATAAGGCTTCCAACTATGTCAACCAACAATAATAAGGCTTCCAACTATGTCAACCAACAATAATAAGGCTTCCAACTATGTCAACCAACAATAATAAGGCTTCCAACTATGTCAACCAACAATAATAAGGCTTCCAACTATGTCAACCAACAATAATAAGGCTTCCAACTATGTCAACCAACCCTTTAAACTACCGATGATCCTTCCTAAGCCGCACCAAATACAATGTAGAAAACGTCGTCTGTACAGAAGGGGTTAAGGTAATAGGGTACCATTTATGGGGTTAATGCTTGATTTTTGGTCTATATATTAATTTATATATTTCTTTTTGAGTTTCCTCGCTAGATCTCCATCAAGCTTAGAAAAACACCCCCCTAGACCCTCCTTCAAGGTAAATTTGTACATTTTTCGGTAGAAAAATGTTTCGGTTGAAAAATGTTCCGGCCGAAGACCGATTCCTCTTAAAATTTCAGGCTCACTATCGTTCGCCAGGAAAAAATCGACACCTAAATGGCACGAAAGGTCTTAAAATTGACAAAGGAAAAGAAGAAAGAAAGGGGGCGCGGAGAGTGGGCCCGGGGGAACGCGAAGGGCCGACAAGGTCTTACAATATACAAAAATAATGGGGGCGTCAGTGGCGTGAGGCAAATTGACGGGGGCAAACATAATGACCAATCTTAACAACTAATTGCGGGCGGCGGACTCTCAACATAAAAACGAACGAGGAGAGGGATGGGGACCAGAACGTGAGGGAGTACTTAGGATGTAGACTGTACATAGTTATATAGATGACGGATGGTAATAGGGAGCCATTAAGGTGGTGTCTTATGTGCATAGAGATATTTATGGCTGTCTTTAATGACCTATATAACTAATGTACGCCTCTCTCTCTCTCTCTCTCTCTCTCTCTCTCTCTCTCTCTCTCTCTCTCTCTCTTTAGAGGTCTCATCTCTCTGTTATGATGTTTAGAGATATTTTGACCTGTCTCCTAATGTTCTGGTTAGGTCTCTCTCTCCATCCTCTCTCTCTCTCTCTCATCTCCTCTCTCTCTCTCTACTCTCTCTCTCCCCCTCTCTCTCTCTCTCTTCTCTATATCTTCTCTCTCTCTCTCTCTCTCTCTCTCTCTCTCTCTCTCTCTCTCTCTCTCTCTCTCTCTCTCTCTCTCTCTATTTCTGGGTGTCTCTTATGCCCTACCGTATATAACTTTCTTGATGTATGTCAGCCCGTTCTCTGCGTCCCTGTCCGTTTGTCTGTCTGCCTGTCGTTCAGTCTGTCTGTCTATATTGATATATCTAACCTTTATATGTACAGTTGCCCACTTATATTAACTTCCTCGTCGTAATCCTGCCACGGACATTATTTCCAGGGCAGTAATTCCCTTTCCAATGTTCCCTTACCCATTCTAAACCACTGTTTGGACACTTGATCCTCAGTGTTTTGAAGGACAAGCAACCTAGAAGGGTCACTAGACCTGTTGTTGCTTGATTTCCTTTGTACTCCTTTATAATCAAATTTAAGTATTTCACTCCCAACACCAAACACCTCCCAATGAAATTTATGAAAGCATGTGATCCTCCCGGGATTCGAACCTGGGTTACCAAATACAGATCTTAATCACTCTAACCATTACACTATCAAGACAGTTTTTAGTACAGCACATGACTACACAATGAAAGTAAATTACTATGAATGAACTGCGATTTTTTTTTTTTAAATTATCAGTTGACTAATCAGGTGAGTTAAGCCGGTATCACACGGGAGCTTTTATAGTCAAAATTCGATGATCAACATTTTTCTGGCAACATTTCTGGAATATTTTGCACGGGTATCAGAAACTAGACTGACGATAGATGAACATAGGTACCCGAAATATTTTATGTGTTGACCTCATAAGCTGCCAGACCAGTTAAGGATAAATGTTGAGGGAAAAAGCGATCGTGTGATAGCGGCTTTTAACCACTGTCTATGAAACTACACTTTTAACCGTACCGGCGACGTCCCTTTAAGGGGAGGTATTTAGTGTGTTCCCTAGACCTCCATCAAGCTTAAAATTACACCCCCTTGAGTCCCTTTCAAGATAAATTTGTACATTTTCCGGTAGAAAAATTTCCCGGCCGAAGGCCGGTTCCTCTTAAATTACAGGCTCGCTATCGCTCGCCAGGATAACATTGACACCTGAATTGCACGAAAGGTCTTAATATGGGGTGAAATTTCTTAAAATCGCTAAACTAATGGGGCAAACGTTTTATAATATCAAAAGCAATGGGGCTAAACATGAGGGAGAAAGGGGTCAAGAAAAAAATCCCTCAAGTGGAGATCTCCCTTTAACATTATTCTGGCTACAATTAGACGATCTTATTTAGTTTATAAAAAGGCCTCCAGCAATTATTAACAAGCTTCGAACTATCTCACTTAAGCCATTTTACTACCACAGATCCGTCTTAACCCCCTTTCACAAAGTAGTCTGCCACAGCTAACTCAGAACAACTACAGAGGTTGAAGTAACTAAACTAAAGGTTTCTAAATACCCCTGATGGTAACAAAGGCTTTAAAGTATCCCCAATCCCCAATAGGCTCAAAATCGCGTCATATGTCGGAGAGGGTTAAACTGCACAAACTAGTCTAAATACACCAATAATATAATTTAAAGACGTCGCCGGTACAGAAGGGGTGAATTCAACCATGAACATTATATATCCACGTATATGATCACGGAGAGGAACAGAACTACTGTGGCCAACTGTACCTATCTATTTATATAGCGATCTAGATGGGTGTGTTTTACGGGAGATGGGGAAAGGGGTGTGTAAGAGGAGGAAGGGGTGGAGAGAGAGAGAGAGAGAGAGAGAGAGAGAGAGAGAGAGAGAGAGAGAGAGAGAGAGAGAGAGAGAGAGAGAGAGAGAGAGAGAGAGAGAGGAGGAAGGGGTGGAGAGAGAGAGAGAGAGAGAGAGAGAGAGATGGGTGTGTTTTATGGAGATGGGGAAAGGGGTGTGTAAGAGGAGGAAGGGGTGGAGAGAGAGAGAGAGAGAGAGAGAGAGAGAGATGGGTGTGTTTTATGGAGATGGGGAAAGGGGTGTGCAAGAGGAGGAAGGGGTGGAGAGAGAGAGAGAGAGAGAGAAGACGAGTAAGAGGAAAGAAAGGAGGAAGGAAGAAACCGAAGGAGGAGGAATATAGATGAGGAAGAAGAAGAAGAAGAAGACAAAAGGCGGAGCAGAATGAGTAGGGAGAGGAGGAAGAAGATAAAATGCAAAACAAAACAGAGGAGTAAGATAACAAAAGAGGAAGAGGAAATAATAGGAAAAAAAGGAGGATGAAGAGGACGAAAGAAAAAAGGAGGAGGAGGAGGAGGAGGAGGAGGAGGAGGAGGAGGAGGAGGAGGAAGAGGAAACATGAGAGAAGAGCGGAGGAGGGGGAGGAGAAAAGAGGAGGAGGAAAAAAGAGGAGGGTGGTGGAGTGAATGAAGTAGGAGAGCCAAGGTCATCTTTAAAGGTGTGTGACAGTCAGTTGCTAGGCTATTATATATTCTTCTACATCTACCACATATCTACCTAATATCTACTACATCTATCACATATCTACTACATCTATTATACATCTGCTACACGTCTATCACACATGTACCAAATATTTACAATACATCTATCATCACCATCACATATCTGTAAACATCTGTCACGTCTACTACATCTATCACATATCTACTACAACTATGACACATCTGCAATATACTGTATACACTACATCTATCACACATCTACCACACAATTACCACACATCTATCATAACTACCACACATCTACCACCACAACCATAACTACCACCATTGCAGTCCTAGTCTCTAATCAACCAATCTCTATGGCTGACATGGCGGTGGGAGGGGAGAGGGAGAGGGATATAAAAAGAGGGGAGGGGAAGGAAGAAAAGGGAGGAGAGGGAGGAAGGGGAGGAAAGAGAGGGGAAGGGAGAGAGAGAGAAGAGGGGAAGGAAGAAAAAGGAGAGAGGGAGGGGAGAGAGGAAGGGGATGAAAAATAGAGGAGAAAAAGTGGAAGACAATGGAGGGGGGTAAAGATGGAGGGGAAGGAAGAGAAGGGAGAGAGGGAGAGGAAGGGGAAGAAAGAGAAAAGTAAGGGAGTGGGAGGAGAGGAAGGGAGGGAAGGAATGAAGGGTGGAAAAGTAAGGGAGTGGGAGGAGAGGAAGGGAGGGAAGGAATGAAGGGTGGAAAAGTAAGGGAGTGGGAGGAGAGGAAGGGAGGGAAGGAATGAAGGGTGGAAAATAGGACTTCAGCTAATATTAACCCTTCTGGATTATTAAGTCAGCACACTGTAAAGTCAAGATAAGCGTCAGGACTGGAGCCCATTTCCAGAACTCCAGTCCCTTGCTGCACAGTAATATACTAATATCTAAGGCTGACATGGGGGTGGGGAGGAGGTAGAGAAAGAGGGGAGGGGAGAACAGTGGAGGGAGAGAGAGGAAGGAATGGTGAGAAGACTACCAACAACAACGAAACTACCAAAACAACCACCATCACTGCAGCCCTAGTCCCAGCCAGTAACTATAAACCAGTAACTATTTATAGGCTATACTGTACAATTATCACCTTATGTCTTACAGAGAGAGAGAGAGAGAGAGAGAGAGAGAGAGAGAGAGAGAGAGAGAGAGAGAGAGAGAGAGAGAGAGAGAGAGAGAGAGAGAGAAAGGAGGGGGGGAAGGGGAAGGAAGTGAGAGGAGAGAAAGGGAGGAAAGGAATTGATTATACTACACGTTAATACACCAATGTCTAAGGCTAACATGGGGGTGGGGAGAGAAGTGAAGGGAGAGAGGGAGCGGAACAAGAGAAAGGAGGGAAGAAAGAGAGAGGAAGGGAAGAGGAGAGAGGAAGGAATGGAAGGGAAACTACCAGCAACAACCAGACTACCACCACTACCAAAACAAACACCACCATTACACACAGTCTAAGGCTGGCAGGGTGGGTGGGAGGGAAGGGGGAAGGAAAGGAGGGGTAGAGAAGTAGAGGGAGGAAGGGGAAGGAAGAAAGAGATGAAGGAGCGAAGGGGAAACTACCAGCAACAACCAAACTACCACCACTACGACAACAACCACCACCATCACTGCAGCCCTCGTTCCCCACCAGCGACTATAGACCAATAGATACCTGCACAATAAATACCAATGTCTAAGGTTGACATGGGGGTGAGAGGGGAGGCGCAGAGAAATAAGGGAAGCGAAAAGGGGAGATGGAGAAAGGGAGGGGAAGGAAGGAGAGATAGTGGATGGGAATGCAGAAGGGGAGAGGAGAGAGGGAAGGGAAGATATAGGGTGGGAGGGAAGAAGGGGAGAGGAGAGAAAGGGAGGGGAAGGAAGGAGAGAGAGGGGGTGGGAAGGGAGAAGGGGAGAGGAGAGAAAGGGAGGAAGAAGAAAGAGGAAGGGAAGAGATGGGGTGGGAAGGGAGATGAGAGAAGGAAGGGAGGGGAGAGAGGGAATGGGAAAGCAGAAGGGGAGAGGAGAGAAGGAAGGAAGGAGAGAGGGGTGAATATGAGAGCAGGTGAGGGAGTGAAGGTTGGGGGAGCACAAGTAGAATGACAAGTACCAGGAGATGTAGGGAAAAAATGGAAAGGGAGAAAATTTAAAGGGTAATTATTAAGGGCTACAGTCTACCTTAATTCATCCTCTAAGCTTCCATATATCCTTCCTAAGCTTCATAAAAATCGTCTAAATGTACCGGTACCTGAAATCAAATACAAAACACATCACCGGTAATGAAAGGGTTAACCCCTTCTGTACCGGCGACGTCTTTTTATGTATATACAGTATTGGCTGCTATTAGACGATTTCATTCAGTTTAAAATGGGCCTCCAGCAATTAACAGGCTTCGCAATATTTCACTTGAACTTTTTTAATACAACATATCCTTCTTAAACTGCACAAAATCGTCTAAATATAGCTAGAACAAAGTTAAAAAGACGTCGCCGGTACAGAAGGGGTTAAGGTGAAGGCCAGGTAAGGTAAATAAGGTGGGAGGAGGGGGACTGCAGTGCAGAGAACCACCACCTTCAATATAACCACACCCAACACACTGCATAACACTTATATCATACATTATATAACACAGTCTAATTCCCTGCATTAATGACTAGGCTTTACACAATATTACAATCCCATTATTTATTATTTAACCCCTTCTTTACCAGCGACGTTTTTTTAGTTCAATTCTTGCTATATTTTAACGATTTTATGCAGCTTAGGAAGGATCTGTGGTAGTAAAAATACTACTAAATATACTAATACTAACAATACAAATTATGATAATAATAATAATAATAATAATAATAATAATAATAATACTAACGATTGTATACAGTTTAGGAAGGATCTACCTAACCCCTTCAGCATCATGACGCCTCTTTACCTTTGGTTCTGGATGATGTTAGACGAGTTTATGCAGTTTAAGAAGGACCTATGTTATTCAGAGGGTTTACTGAGATCGTATTTACCCTTTCAAGTCCTAGAGGCAGATTATAAGCTAAAGAATAACGTCAAATGGTAAACAGAAGACGATGAAAAAGGCGTCATGGTGCTGAAGGGGTTAAGGAACGCCATTGCAAAGAATAAAACCAGAGTAATATTTGCAGAGTAAATAATCCACCGACCTCGATAAAGGTTATATTTAAGAGTTGGTTGTAACAGGTTCATTAACCCCTTCTGTACCGCGACATCTTTTTAACAATACTCTGGCTACTATTAGACGATTATATTCAGCTTAAAAAGGGCCTCCAGCAATCAAGAGGCTTCTAACTATCACTCCTAACCCTTTTTACTACCACAGATCCTTCTTAAACTGCACATAATCGTCTAAATATAGCTTAAATAAAAATAAAAAAACGTCGCCGGTACAAAAGGGGTTTAGGGGGAGGTAGTCGCTCTTTCTGGACTCCCTTTTTCCTCATGTTTAGCCCCATTAGTTCTGATATTTTAAGACGTTCGTTCACTAGTTTGGTGATTTTGAGACCATTCACCCCATTTCTTTGTCAATAATAAGACTTTTCGTGCCATTTAGGAGTCGATTTTTCTTAGCGAGCGGTAGCGAGCCTGGAATTTTAGGAGGAACTGGCCGGGAAATTGTTCTACCAAAATTTTACTAATTTATCTTGAAAGGGGGTCTAGGGAGATGATTTTTAAGTTTGATGGAGGTGTAGAGACGAAACTAAAACATGAATACAAAAATAATACAAATATAATAGACCAAAATATAACCACTGCCCCCTTAATATAACCACTGCCCCCTTAATATAACCACTGCCCCCTTAATATAACCACTGCCCCCTTAATATAACCACTGCCCCCTTAACATTAGAGTTGGTTATGACAGGTTCATTACATTTATCATTAGAGTTGGTTATGACAGGTTCATTACATTTAACATTAGAGTTGGTTATGACAGGTTCATTACATTTAACATTAGAGCTGGATATGACAGGTTCATTACATTTAACATTAGAGTTGGTTATGACAGGTTCATTACATTTAACATTAGAGTTGGTTATGACAGGTTCATTACATTTATCATTAGAGTTGGTTATGACAGGTTCATTACATTTAACATTAGAGTTGGTTATGACAGGTTCATTACATTTAACATTAGAGTTGGTTATGACAGGTTCATTACATTTAACATTAGAGTTGGTTATGACAGGTTCATTACATTTATCATTAGAGTTGGTTATGACAGGTTCATTACATTTAACATTAGAGTTGGTTATGACAGGTTCATTACATTTAACATTAGAGTTGGTTATGACAGGTTCATTACATTTAACATTAGAGTTGGTTATGACAGGTTCATTACATTTAACATTAGAGTTGGTTATGACAGGTTCATTACATTTATCATTAGAGTTGGTTATGACAGGTTCATTACATTTAACATTAGAGTTGGTTATGACAGGTTCATTACATTTAACATTAGATTGGTTATGACAGGTTCATTACATTTAACATTAGAGTTGGTTATGACAGGTTCATTACATTTATCATTAGAGTTGGTTATGACAGGTTCATTACATTTAACATTAGAGTTGGTTATGACAGGTTCATTACATTTAACATTAGAGTTGGTTATGACAGGTTCATTACATTTAACATTAGAGTTGGTTATGACAGGGTCATTACATTTAACATTAGAGTTGGTTATGACAGGTTCATTACATTTATCATTAGAGTTGGTTATGACAGGTTCATTACATTTAACATTAGAGTTGGTTATGACAGGTTCATTACATTTAACATTAGAGTTGGTTATGACAGGTTCATTACATTTAACATTAGAGTTGGTTATGACAGGTTCATTACATTGATCATTAGAGTTGGTTATGACAGGTTCATTACATTTAACATTAGAGTTGGTTATGACAGGTTCATTACATTTAACATTAGAGTTGGTTATGACAGGTTCATTACATTTAACATTAGAGTTGGTTATGACAGGTTCATTACATTTAACATTAGAGTTGGTTATGACAGGTTCATTACATTTATCATTAGAGTTGGTTATGACAGGTTCATTACATTTAACATTAGAGTTGGTTATGACAGGTTCATTACATTTAACATTAGAGTTGGTTATGACAGGTTCATTACATTTAACATTAGAGTTGGTTATGACAGGTTCATTACATTTTAACATTAGAGTTGGTTATGACAGGTTCATTACATTTAACATTAGAGTTGGTTATGACAGGTTCATTACATTTAACATTAGAGTTGGTTATGACAGGTTCATTACATTAGAGTTGGTTATGACAGGTTCATTACATTTAACATTAGAGTTGGTTATGACAGGTTCATTACATTTAACATTAGAGTTGGTTATGACAGGTTCATTACATTTAACATTAGAGTTGGTTATGACAGGTTCATTACATTTAACATTAGAGTTGGTTATGACAGGTTCATTACATTTAACATTAGAGTTGGTTATGACAGGTTCATTACATTTATCATTAGAGTTGGTTATGACAGGTTCATTACATTTAACATTAGAGTTGGTTATGACAGGTTCATTACATTTAACATTAGAGTTGGTTATGACAGGTTCATTACATTTAACATTAGAGTTGGTTATGACAGGTTCATTACATTTAACATTAGAGTTGGTTATGACAGGTTCATTACATTTAACATTAGAGTTGGTTATGACAGGTTCATTACATTTAACATTAGAGTTGGTTATGACAGGTTCATTACATTAGAGTTGGTTATGACAGGTTCATTACATTTAACATTAGAGTTGGTTATGACAGGTTCATTACATTTAACATTAGAGTTGGTTATGACAGGTTCATTACATTTAACATTAGAGTTGGTTATGACAGGTTCATTACATTTAACATTAGAGTTGGTTATGACAGGTTCATTACATTTAACATTAGAGTTGGTTATGACAGGTTCATTACATTTATCATTAGAGTTGGTTATGACAGGTTCATTACATTTAACATTAGAGTTGGTTATGACAGGTTCATTACATTTAACATTAGAGTTGGTTATGACAGTTCTTACATTTAACATTAGAGTTGGTTATGACAGGTTCATTACATTTAACATTAGAGTTGGTTATGACAGGTTCATTACATTTAACATTAGAGTTGGTTATGACAGGTTCATTACATTGATCTCCGTAATGCTGGGTGTAAATATTATGGTGTTATGGTGGGTGTCACTCATATGTCTGGTGTGTGTGGGGGGGGGGGTTGTGTGTGTGTGTGTGTGTGTGGTGTGAGGTGTGTTTGTGTGTGTCTGTGTGTGAGGTGTGTGTTTGTTTGTTTGTGTGTGTGTGAGGTGTGTGCGTGTTGTTTGAGTGTGTGTTGTTTGTGTGTTTGTGTTGTTTGAGTGTGTGTGTGTGTGTGTTGTTTGAGTGTGTGTGTGTGTGTTGTTTGTGTGTGTGTGTGTTGTTTGAGTGTGTGTTTGTGTTGTTTGTGTGTGTGTGTGTGTGTTGTTTGAGTGTGTGTGTGTGTGTGTGTGTGTTGTTTGAGTGTGTGTGTGTGTGTGTTGTTTGTGTGTGTGTGTGTGTCAGATAGACATTGTAGAGGTGAACAGTACGGTATATATATATATACTGTATATATAAACAATATATCAAAACAATTTAATACCCTAATCTATGACTATTATAGCTATTTAAATGTGTATTCTATAGCCTGTACTATGATAGAATAAAACAAAAATTTAAATAAATATAATAATCAACGAATTAAAGGGTACCGCAGCTTAATACCACACACAAACACACAACACATATATACCACACACAACACATATATACCACACACAAACACACAACACATATATACCACACACAACACATATATACCACACACAAACACACAACACATATATACCACACACAAACACGCAACACATATATACCACACACAACACATATATACCACACACAACACATATATACCACACACAAACACACAACACATATATACCACACACAAACACACAACACATATATACCACACAACACATATATACCACACACAAACACACAACACATATATACCACACACAACACATATATACCACACACAAACACACAACACATATATACCACACACAAACACACAACACATATATACCACACACAAACACACAACACATATATACCACACACAAACACACAACACATATATACCACACACAAACACACAACACATATATACCACACACAAACACACAACACATATATACCACACACAACACATATATACCACACAAACACACAACACATTGATGCACACACAAACACACAACACATTGATGCACACACAAACACACAACACATATATACCACACAAACACACAACACATATATACCACACACAAACACACAACACATATATATTAGTATGCCTGTTTGAAATTGCATAACTTATTGATCAACTTTATTCACCAGATACATCAAATAAATCCTCATCTCCATACCAAAGGAACCTCATAATTAATCCTCAGTAATTTAGCCACAGATAAAGGCGGTGTCACACGAGCGATATTTCCGTCAATTTGTTCGGGCAATTGTAGTCTGGGGTTTCGCATTTTAAGTTGTATAATTATTTAGCCACCTAACATAATCTCACTTTAGCACAGAGGCGATCTAAATGTGAAAGACACCCAAAATATTGCTAGAAAAACGTGCTCGTCTAAAATTATATATATATATATATATATATATATATATATATATTGTAGACAAAAACAGGACAGGACAACTGAAGAAAAAAAAACACACACACACACTACTGCAGCCAGCAGAGGACGCACGCAATCCATCCTTATGTGACTGTCTAACGAGAAACACACACACACACACACACACACACACACACACACACACACACACACACACACACACACACACACACACACACACACAGTTCTTGTATGAAATATGTACAGTTGGCCACATAAGTTCTGTTCCTCATACACACACACACACACGCATACACACACACACACACACACATACACACACACGCATACACACACACACACACACACATACACACACACACGCATACACACACACACACACAGTTCTTGTATGAAATATGTACAGTTGGCCACATAAGTTCTGTTCCTCATACACACACACACACACACACACAGTTCTTGTATGAAATATGTACAGTTGGCCACATAAGTTCTGTTCCTCATCGTGAGCTTATGTGTACAGTTGGCCACATAAGTTCTGTTCCTCATCGTGAGCTTATATGTACAGTTGGCCACATAAGTTCTGTTCCTCATCGTGAGCTTATGTATGAAAGTAAAATAGTATGAATTAATTGCGAGTGTGGTTTATTTTAATTATCAGTCGACTAATCAGATGAGTATACATACACCACTGCATAAGAAACTACTCTGGTAAAGCCAGTATACATACACCACTGCATAAGAAACTACTCTGGTAAAGCCAGTATACATACACCACTGCATAAGAAACTACTCTGGTAAAGCCGGTATCACACGAGAGATTTTATAGTCAACATTCGATAATTAACATTTTCTGGAATATTTTGCACTGGTATCGGAAACTAGACTGATGATAGATGAATTTAGGTGACCGGAATATTTAAAATGTTTACCTCATAAGCTGCCAGATCAGTGTTGAGGATAAATGTTGAGGGAAAATTGTCTTTTTATTATTTGTCTTACTACATTTACACTATTTTTATTATTTGTCTTACTACATTTACACTATTTTTATTATTTGTCTTACTACATTTACACTATTTTCAGCAGTTTAAGAAGGATCTGTGATAGTAACTAGGGTTAAGGTAGATAGTTCGAAGCCTGCAAATTGCTGAACTGAATAAAATCGTCTAATAGTAGCCAGAATAAAGTTAAAAGGACGTCGCGGTATAGATGGGGTTAATTCAATCATGGGCATTATATTTCCACGTATAAGATCACGGAGAGGAACAGAAATTATGTGGACAACTGTACCTGCTCAACCAACACCATACAGTAATGACCTTTTGGAAGGGAGAAATTCCTTTGCGTTATTTATACAAACATTCTTTAAAATACACATCCACACACACACACACACATACACACACGCATACACACACACACACACACACACACACACATACACACACACACGCATACACACACACACACACAGTTCTTGTATGAAATATGTACAGTTGGCCTACACCTACACCCACGCACAAACACACCTACACACACCTACACCCATGCACAAACACCTACACCCACGCACAAACACACCTACACCCATGCACAAACACCTACAAACATGCACAAACACCTACACCCACGCACAAACACCCTAACACACAAAAAAACTGCAAAAAAAAAACCTAAAAAAACACACCTACACACACGCACAAACACACCTACACCCATGCACAAACACCTACACCCACGCACAAACACACCTACACACACGCACAAACACACCTACACCCATGCACAAACACCTACACCCACGCACAAACACACCTACACACCTACACCCATGCACAAACACCTACACCCATGCACAAACACCTACACCCACGCACAAACACACCTACACCCACGCACAAACACACCTACACCCATGCACAAACACCTACACCCACGCACAAACACCTACACCCACGCACAAACACCTACACCCACGCACAAACACACCTAACCACCCCACACACACACACACACACACACACACCAATTCCCCTACATCTTCTATAAATATACACATTCGGAATCACGGTGTCATACAAGGCCATGTATCGGATACCCGGTTTCTTTTCAACTGACGGTAAATTGCAAAGTTCCCATCAAGATTTCTCGGATATTTAGAAGATTTTGTAGTTAAATAAGTTGCTAATTATATGAACTTGGTCTTAATATGATGCAGAGACATAGTGGTTTCATATTTGTCCATTAAGTATCGAGAAGTTAGCTGCTAAGGGATTCAATTTACCGTCAGATGAAATGAAACAGGGTATAGTATCGGAGTCACATTATCGGATTCAACACATATTAAAGCCAAGACTGTTAACTGTCTAGGTGGTGTAATGGTTAGTGTGTTTAAGGGGAGATGGGCCGGGTTTTTTGGTCTATTAATTCCTTTATTTCTTAGTTTCCTCCCTAGACCTCCATCAAGCTTAGAAAAAATAACACTAGACCCCCCTTCAAGATAGTTTTGTAAATGTTTCGGTTGAAAAATGTTCCGGCCGAAGGCCGGTTCCTCTTAAAATTTCAGGCTCGCTATCACTCGCCAATAAAAAATCGACACCTAAATGGCACGAAATGTCTTAAAATTGACAACGAAATGGGGCAAAAGGTATTAAAATCGCCAAACTAATGGGCCGAACATAATCGCAAAACAAATGGGGCTTAACACGAGGGAGAAAGGGGACCAGAAAAACGACCCATCTCCCCTTAAGGTCTGTATGTGTTATTCCAGTTTCGAATCCCGGGGGGTTCACATGCTTTCATTAATTCCATTGGGAGGTGTTTGGTGTTGGGAATGATATTAGATTAATTCCACCAATGCTACTTCCGCTATCACTCGCCAGAACACAAATCGGCACCTGAATGGGATGGAGCGTCAATTATCACCAAACTAATGGCGTGCAACGTCCTAAAATCTCCAAACTAATAGAATGAAACAGAGGAGGCCCCAAAACAGAGGAGGCCCCAAAACAGAGGAGGCCCCAAAACAGAGGAGGCCCCAACACAGAGGAGGCCCCAAAACAGAAGAGGCCCCAAAACAGAGGAGGCCCCAACACAGAGGAGGCCCCAACACAGAGGAGGCCCCAACACAGAGGAGGCCCCAAAACAGAGGAGGCCCCAAAACAGAGGAGGCCCCAAAACAGAGGAGGCCCCAACACAGAGGAGGCCCCAACACAGAGGAGGCCCCAAAACAGACCTGCCAAGGACTAAATAGGGTTGAAATACCGGTAACTAAACAGTATTTCTAAATATAGAAAAACAAAAATAACAAATGCTACAATTTATCCCAGTTTCATATAACGCACATTACACTATCGGGACTGTGTCTGTTTACCTATGGATGGGTAGCTTATGGGGCACTACAATCTTGATATATTAAGGGGAGGTGACTGTATTTATAATTTTGCTCCATTATGTATCTTTTTTATTATTTTGCTCCATTATGTATCTTTTTTTATTATTTTGCTCCATTATGTATCTTTTTTATTATTTTGCTCCATTATGTATCTTTTTTATTATTTTGCTCCATTATGTATCTTTTTTTATTATTTTGCTCCATTATGTATCTTTTTTATTATTTTGCTCCATTATGTATCTTTTTTATTATTTTGCTCCATTATGTATCTTTTTTATTATTTTGCTCCATTATGTATCTTTTTTATTATTTTGCTCCATTATGTATCTTTTTTTATTATTTTACTCCATTATGTATCTTTTTTATTATTTTACTCCATTATGTATCTTTTTTTATTATTTTACTCCATTATGTATCTTTTTTATTATTTTGCTCCATTATGTATCTTTTTTATTATTTTACTCCATTATGTATCTTTTTTATTATTTTACTCCATTATGTATCTTTTTTATTATTTTACTCCATTATGTATCTTTTTTATTATTTTACTCCATTATGTATCTTTTTTTATTATTTTACTCCATTATGTATCTTTTTTATTATTTTGCTCCATTATGTATCTTTTTTTATTAATTTACTCCATTATGTATCTTTTTTATTATTTTGTTTCCAGTTTCCTCCCTAAACCTCCAAGTTTTAAAAAACGCCGCAAGACCCTCCTTCAAGATAAATTTGTACATTTTTCGATAGAAAAATATTCCGGCAGATAGCCAGTTCCTCTTAAATTACAGGCTCGCTATCGCTCGCCAGGAAAATATGGACACCTAAATGACACGAAGTCCTAATATTAACAAAGAAATGGTGCGAAAAGTCTTAAAATCGCCAAACTAATGTGCCGAACGTCTCAAATCTGAAAACTATTGGGGCTAAACATGAGAAAGAAAGGGGACCAGAGAAACGACCCATCTCCCCTTAATTTTTTTTTTTTTTTTGTATTCCTGACGTATTGTAGATGAGCCCGATAAACACACATATTCTCTTTTTCAAACACTCACTCATCCCACCTTCTCTCTCTCTCTCTCTCTCTCTCTCTCTCTCTCTCTCTCTCTCTCTCTCACATAACATCACGCACACGCCCCCCCACTTTTCTCTGGGTCTTAACATTCCTCCCAACGACACTACCGTACCTCAAGGGGTAATTATGGAAGAAGAAGAAGAAGAAGAAGAAGAAGAAGAAAGAAGATGAAGAAGCAAAAGAAGATGAAGAAGCAAAAGAAGATGAAGAAGCAAAAGAAGATGAAGAAGCAAAAGAAAATGAAGAAGCAAAAGAAGATGAAGAAGCAAAAGAAGAAGAAGAAAGAAGACAAAGTAGAAGAAGAAGAAGATGGTTGTTTACAAGACAAATTATGACAATAATACGAAGAAGCGGGAGGAGAAGGACGAAATGAAGACGAAAAAATAGTAATTTAGAAGAAGAAGCAGGATAGGAGATATGAAAATGCAAGAGGAGGAGGAAGAGGAGGAAGAAGAAAGAAAAATAAATAAGTTGGTCAAATATTTGTGAATGTGTGTATGTATGTATGTGTATCCGGTCTATATACGTTTGTTGAGCCTCTAATCCATAAACACAATAGATACGGGGAAATGGGTGAACATGTGGCTATTACCTTCGTTTGTTATAAAGGTTAAACAAGCTATGGTTACCGGTTGCATACAATGGGTGAACATGTAGCTATTACCTTCGTTTGTTATAGGTTAAACAGCTATGGTTACCGGTTGCATACAATGGGTGAACATGTAGCTATTACCTTCGTTTGTTATAAAGGTTAAACAAGCTATGGTTACCGGTTGCATACAATGGGTGAACATGTAGCTATTACCTTCGTTTGTTATAAAGGTTAAACAAGCTATGGTTACCGGTTGCATACAATGGGTGAACATGTAGCTATTACCTTCGTTTGTTATAAAGGTTAAACAAGCTATGGTTACCGGTTGCATACAATGGGTGAACATGTAGCTATTACCTTCGTTTGTTATAAAGGTTAAACAAGCTATGGTTACCGGTTGCATACAATTGGTGAACATGTAGCTATTTGCATCAATGGTGGAACATGTAGCTATTACCTTCGTTTGTTATAAAGGTTAAACAAGCTATGGTTACCGGTGCATACAATGGGTGAACATGTAGCTATTACCTTCGTTTGTTATAAGGGTTAATCAAGCTATGGTTACCGGTTGCATACAATGGGTGAAACATGTAGCTATTACCTTCGTTTGTTATAAAGGTTAAACAAGCTATGGTTACCGGTTGCATACAATGGGTGAACATGTAGCTATTACCTTCGTTTGTTATAAAGGTTAAACAAGCTATGGTTACCGGTTGCATACAATGGGTGAACATGTAGCTATTACCTTCGTTTGTTATAAAGGTTAAACAAGCTATGGTTACCGGTTGCATACAATGGGTGAACATGTAGCTATTACCTTCGTTTGTTATAAAGGTTAAACAAGCTATGGTTACCGGTTGCATACAATGGGGTGAACATGTAGCTATTACCTTCGTTTGTTATAAAGGTTAAACAAGCTATGGTTACCGGTTGCATACAATGGGTGAACATGTGGCTATTACCTTCGTTTGTTATAAAGGTTAAACAAGCTATGGTTACCGGTTGCATACAATGGGTGAACATGTAGCTATTACCTTCGTTTGTTATAAAGGTTAAACAAGCTATGGTTACCGGTTGCATACAATGGGTGAACATGTGGCTATTACCTTCGTTTGTTATAAAGGTTAAACAAGCTATGGTTACGATTGCATACAATGGTGAACATGTGGCTATTACCTTCGTTTGTTATAAAGGTTAAACAAGCTATGGTTACCGGTTGCATACAATGGGTGAACATGTGGCTATTACCTTCGTTTGTTATAAAGGTTAAACAAGCTATGGTTACCGGTTGCATACAATGGGTGAACATGTGGCTATTACCTTCGTTTGTTATAAAGGTTAAACAAGCTATGGTTACCGGTTGCATACAATGGGTGAACATGTAGCTATTACCTTCGTTTGTTATAAAGGTTAAACAAGCTATGGTTACCGGTTGCATACAATGGGTGAACATGTGGCTATTACCTTCGTTTGTTATAAAGGTTAAACAAGCTATGGTTACCGGTTGCATACAATGGGTGAACATGTGGCTATTACCTTCGTTTGTTATAAAGGTTAAACAAGCTATGGTTACCGGTTGCATACATTGGGACAGCTTTACTTGTGTATTGTACAGGTTGATAAAATGGATAACAAAATAATATAGTACAGTTATATGGGCGTTGGACCCACCACAGATCCTCGAAGGCGGCTGGGATGCCTTCTGAGATTAAAAGGGTATCAGGGGCCTGATATGGCGAGTCTCCCAAGATGGTAAGAGATTACTTTGACCCCTTTGCAGTCAGGGAAGGAAAGTCCTCCATAATGATGGAGAACGGCGTGGAGGGATAGGACTGTGTGGCTCATCCTCTGTTGCTCTGAGGGTTCCAAGGTATGCAAGCTGGTTTTGCTTAGCTGCTGCCTTGAGCTACTGACTGTTGAGTTGGTGGAGGTAGTCTTAACTTTGTCAGCGGCACCAATTGAGCACAACTTAATAGCAATAGGGACATGTCAGCCCAGGCTGAGTGAGCGTGTGGCATGGCTTTGTTATCCTGAGACAGGTGAAGTGGGCAAAGCTCTCTCGCACCATCTCTTGAAAGATCTCCTGAAGCTTGCTGTGGTGGTTGTCGTGTTTTCTGTAATCTGTGTTTGTGGTACGTTTTCTCCTTTCGAACATTCTGAGGCGTATGAAAAGGCATAATTATTATTTGTAGGCAAGCGATAGCAAGCCTAAAAATGAGGACAATTGGCCTTGGGCTAAGAGGGGTTTGGGGAGGCATAATATTAGTTTAAGGGGCAGAACAAAAATAAAACGTTCGAAAATAACAAAAACAATTTAACCATCAATAGTACGGTAATAAATAAAAACAAAAAACACGCTAATGAAGACCCAGGCGTCAGATAGGCTAGTGTTATTGGGAGTAAATTGTCATAAACTGGTCATTAACAGGATTGCATGAAGTTAGTCTACGTATATTACGCGAAGAGAGTCACTTTGAATACAAAAAAAGAACAAAATCTATCTCTACCTGCCTTCCTTCCCCCCTCTCTCTCTCTCTCTCTCACACACACACACACACACACACACACACACATTTCCATAACATAAACACACACAATCTCTCACCCACACTCATAAACACGAACATTCACTTGCACACATTCTCTCTCTCTCTCTCTCTCTCTCTCTCTCTCTCTCTCTCTCTCTCTCACACACACACACATAATATACTGCATCACATCATACACACAAGACTCCATCATCAGTCTTAATATTTATACTTGTATATAGGCTACACCAAGAAAAACGAAGGTCCAATGCAAAAAAAAAAAAGAAGAAAGAAAAAAGTATTAGTTCCAGGAAGAACCATCTGTTTGTTGCCCACGGAGGAGGTAAACAGGGAAGGCGAAAGAAAAGAGGAGGAAGAGGATGAAGAGGAGGTGAAAAGAGAAAAAGGGGGGAGAGAAAACAGAAGAAGAAGAAGAAGAAGAAGAAGAAGAAGAAGAAGAAGAAGAAGAAGAGGGAAGGACAATAATGAGGAAAAAGGAAAAACAGAACGAATGGCAAAACAAGACAGAAAGCAAAAACGTGAAAGAAATATATTAGAGAGTAGATGGAGATGATGATGATGATGATAAAAAAGAACAAGAGAGAAGAAGGAGTACAAAGGAAATCAAGCAACAACAGATCTAGTGACCCTTCTAGGCTGCTTGTCTTCCAAAACACTGAGGATCAAGTGTCCAAACAGTGGTTTAGAGTGGGTAAGAGAACATTGGAAAGGGAACTACTGCCCTGGAACTATGTCCGTGGCAGGATTACAAAGTTAGTAGGGGACAGATGGGTTAGTAACATAACACAGTTATAAGTGATCTTTCATATATATGGGAAAAAGAGAGTAACGTCTTAGTAATATATATACTTAGTAATATATATACTTAGTAATATATATACTTAGTAATATATATACTTAGTAATATATATACGCGATAATCCTCGATAAATCTGAGGGGGAATACAATAAAGTTATTCATTTACAAAGGCAGTCAGTCGCGGGTTTGATGCAAGATATTTGTCTAGGCGAAGTTTAAAAGAATCAACGGTGCTGCAGTCTACAACGTCTCGGGGAAGCCCATTCCACAAGTTGACAACTCGATTGAAGACAAAAAATCTTAGATTCGTGAGAGTTAAAAGATTTACCATACATTTTGCAACCGTTTCCCCGCGTGTAATTAGATTGGTCGATAGTGAAGTACTTACTACAGTTCATATTGTCGATGATGAAAAGAGAGGAATGAAGAAGATGGAGAGTAAATGAGTAAGCTAAGAGGAATAGTGAAAAAAAGAGGGAGGGCCGAATAATTAGTTTCAGGAAGACTCAGCTGTTTCTGGCCCACGGTGGTGCGGTGTGGCCGGAAGAAGAAGAAGAAGAGGGAGGAGGAGAAGAAGAAGAAGAAACAGAAGAAGACGATGAAGAAGAAGAAGAAGAAGTAGAGGTAGTAGAGGGAGAAGAAGAAGAAGGAAAAACAGTAACAGACGACGACGAAGAAGAGGAAGAAGGAGAAACAGTAACAGACGACGACGAAGAAGAGGAAGAAGAAGAAGAAGAAGAAACAGTAACAGACGACGACGAAGAAGAGGAAGAAGAAGAAGAAGGAGAAACAGTAACAGTAACAGACGACGACGAAGAAGAGGAAGAAGAAGAAGAAGGAGAAACAGTAACAGACGACGACGAAGAAGAGGAAGAAGAAGAAGGAGAAACAGTAACAGACGACGACGAAGAAGAGGAAGCAGAAGAAGAAGGAGAAACAGTAACAGACGACGACGAAGAAGAGGAAGAAGAAGAAGAAGGAGAAACAGTAACAGACGACGACGAAGAAGAGGAAGAAGAAGAAGAAGGAGAAACAGTAACAGACGACGACGTAGAAGAGGAAGAAGAAGAAGAAGGAGAAACAGTAACAGACGACGACGAAGAAGAGGAAGAAGAAGAAGAAGAAGAAGAAGAGGGAGGAGAAGGAGGAGAAGGAGGAGAAGGAGAAGAAGAAGAAAACAGAAGATGAGGAAGAAGAAGAAGAATGAGGTGGAAGACCAACTTAAAAAGAATAAAAACGGGAGGAGAGAGGCGGAAAGGAACGAACATATGTTGGCTGTACACGGTGGTAAATAATGGAGAGAGAGAGAGAGAGAGAGAGAGAGAGAGCGAGAGAGAGAGAGAGAGAGAGAGAGAGAGAGAGAGAGAGAGAGAGAGAGAGAGAGAGAGAGAGAGAGAGAGAGAGAGAGAGAGAGAGAGAGAGAGAGAGAGAGAGAGAGAGAGAGAGAGAGAGAGTGAGAGAGATATAATATATAGATAGATACATGGATAGATAGAAAGATAAATAGATAGATAGATAGAGAGTTATATTTCTATCACCAATATTTTTTTAAATTAGTATATTATAATGGGCACTTTAATTAACCTTTTCATACCAACATTATTTTAGAGGGAGCGTTCCTTTTGTGTGCTGACCTCTGGGGTTAGTATAGGGAGGGAGCAAAAACACAAGAGAAAGAAACTAACACACTTCTTTCCTTTCTCACTCTCTCTCACACACATACACATACACACACTCTCTCTCTCTCTCTCTCTCTCTCTCTATATATATATATATATATATATATATATATATATATATATATATATATGGAGATTATGAGTGACATTATTGGAAGTTGTCGTATCTAATCTAAGTGAAACGGGACAATTAATATGACAGGCGAAGAAGGGGGAGGAGGAGGAGGAGATGATAAAAGGGGAGGTGGAGAAGGAGGAGGAAATGGTGGTGGTGATGGAGGAGAAATGGGAGAGGAGAAATAGGAGTAAAGGAAGAAGAAAAGGAGGAAGAGAAGACCTAGTAAAAGAGGAACGAGGGAAGGAGAAGGAGGAGGAGGTGGAGGATTAAGAGTAGAGAAGGAGTAAAAGAAGAAGAAGAGGAAGAGGAGGTTCAAGTAATATATATATATAGACGAGAATCAAACGTGGTCCAGCAGATTCACACCCATTAACAGTAACCAATTTAGCCACTGTAGATAGAAAACAAAAAAAAAACACACACACACACGCACACACAAACATACTAAAATAAACACATACACCAGTAAAATATAATATAGTATATAATATAATACTAATAATAATAATAAAATATATAATATAATACTAATAACAATAATAAAATATAATATAATATATAATATAATATATAATATAATACTAATAACAATAATAAAATATAATATAATATATAATATAATACTAATAACAATAATAAAATATAATATAATATATAATATAATACTAATAACAATAATAAAACAAATAATATTTTTTATATAATTATAATAACAAAATAATATTAATAATAATAGTCAAAATAAACCGAAACACCGAAAACACTAATCCAACCACAACCAACACAAAACACTAATCCAACCACAACCAACACAAAACACTAATCTATCCACAACCAACACAAAACACTAATCCAACCACAACCAACACAAAACACTAATCCAACCACAACCAACACAAAACACTAATGCAACCACAACCAACCACAACACTAAATCCAACCACAACCAACACACAAACATAATCCACCACAACCAACACATATAACACTAATGCAACCACAACCAACACAAAACACTAATCCAACACAACCAACACAAAAACACTATAACCACAACAACACACAAACACACTAATCCAACCACAACCAAACACAAAACTAAAACTAATTCCAAACCACAACCAACACAAAACACTAATCCACCACAACCAACACAAAACACTAATCCACCCACAACCAAACACAAAACATAATCTATCCACAACCAACACAAAACACTAATCCAACCACAACCAACACAAAACACTAATCCAACCACACCCACACAAACACTAATCCAACCACAACCAACACAAAACACTAATCCAACCACAACCAACACAAAACTAAAACTAATCCAACCACAACCAACACAAAACACTAATCCAACCACAACCAACACAAAACACTAATCCAACCACAACCAACACAAAACACTAATCTATCCACAACCAACACAAAACACTAATCCAACCACAACCAACACAAAACACTAATCCAACCACAACCAACACAAAACACTAATCTATCCACAACCAACACAAAACACTAATCCAACCACAACCAACACAAAACACTAATCCAACCACAACCAACACAAAACACTAATGCAACCACAACCAACACAAAACACTAATCCAACCACAACCAACACAAAACACTAATCCAACCACAACCAACACAAAACACTAATCCAACCACAACCAACACAAAACACTAATCCAACCACAGCCAACACAAAACACTAATCCAACCACAACCAACACAAAACACTAATCCAACCACAACCAACACAAAACACTAATCCAACCACAACCAACACAACACTAATCCAACCACAACCAACACAAAACACTAATCCAACCACAACCAACACAAAACACTAATCCAACCACAACCAACACAAAACACTAATCCAACCCACAACCAACACAAAACACTAATCCAACCACAACCAACACAAAACACTAATCCAACCACAACCAACACAAAACACTAATCCAACCACAACCAACACAAAACACTAATCCAACCACAACCAACACAAAACACTAATCTATCCACAACCAACACAAAACACTAATCCAACCACAACCAACACAAAACACTAATCCAACCACAACCAACACAAAACACTAATGCAACCACAACCAACACAAAACACTAATCCAACCACAACCAACACAAAACACTAATCCAACCACAACCAACACAAAACACTAATCCAACCACAACCAACACAAAACACTAATCCAACCACAACCAACACACAACTAATCCAACCACAACCAACACAAAACACTAATCCAACCACAACCAACACAAAACACTAATCCAACCACAGCCAACACAAAACACTAATCCAAACCACAACCAACACAAAACACTAATCTATCCACAACCAACACAAAACACTAATCCAACCACAACCAACACAAAACACTAATCCAACCACAACCAACACAAAACACTAATCCAACCACAACCAACACAAAACACTAATCCAACCACAACCAACACAAACACTAATCCAACCACACACCAACACAAAAACACTAATCCAACCACAACCAACACAAAACACTAATCCAACCACAACCAACACAAAACTAATTCCAACCACAACCACACACAAACACTAATCCAACCACAACCAACACAAAACACTAATCCAACCACAACCAACACAAAACACTAATCCAACCACAACCAACACAAAACACTAATCCAACCACAACCAACACAAAACACTAATCCAACCACAACCAACACAAAGCACTAATCCAACCACAACCAACACAAAACACTAATCCAACCACAACCAACACAAAACTAAAAGAGAAACCCCAGCGAAATATGACCACCCGAAACGACCAAAAAATACCAGAAAATGCTCGGTATTCTCGCAATCAGAATTCCTATACTGAACACGGTCTTTCTAATTACCGTACTAGTTCTCCAAATGGTGTCGAAAATAGGTGGGGGCATTCCAGATTTGATTTGAGTGGCAATTATATGAGAAGCGAATAACATGTAGATTGGTGTGTGTGTGTGTGTGTGTGTGTGTGTGTGTGTGTGTGTGTGTGTGTGTATGTGTGTGTGTGTGTGTGTGTGTGTGTGTGTGTGTGTGTGTGTGTGTGTGTGTGTTGGATGTGGGTGTACGTGTGTCGATGTGTGTGTGTGTGTGTGTGTGTGTGTGTGTGTGTGTGTGTGTGTGTGTGTGTGTAATAATACTAATAATAAACATAAAAATAATATCAATATACAAAATAATAACAATAAGTATAATACATATAATAATAATCAGTCTGCGTGTGTGTGTGTGTGTGTGTGTGTGTGTGTGTGTGTGTGTGTGTGTGTGTGTGTGTGTGTGTGTGTGTGTGTGTGTGTGTGTGTGTGTGTGTGTGTGTGTGTGTGTGTGTGTGTGTGTGTGTGTGTGTGTGTGTGTGGAGAGAGTTAATGACATTTTCTTTGGTGTCAATGATGTAAGACCTCACTCTTTTCATTTCCTCACTCATTCACTCTCCAAGGATGAGAGCTGTGTTTGGCTGAATTGACCACTTGTGAGTTTCAGTCTATAAGGAAGTTAGAGCCGTAAACATTGATATTAAAATGAAATGCAATAATAATGTAGGCTTCTGATGAATAACATGTATGTTGAATTTGATTTTGCGTATTTATTAATGAGCTACAACCGTATTTTAGCTGGTAATTCTGCTAAACATCGATGTCTACAGCTCCAACTTCCTTATAGAAAGAAACTCGCAAGTGGTCAATTGAGTTTATTTATATATTTATTAATTTATTTATTTGTTTATTATTATTATTATTATTATTTTTGTTTGTGTCATCTCCAGACCCTTTGACGCACTACTCCTCCTAAACGGCTGCCTCCATGACATTGACCACTAA